>JAOWBN010204007.1:0-26533 GCA_028565015.1 Pinguicula moranensis | reverse complement strand
ACATCCTTCGCCCCCCATCCTTTCTCAGGATCTGGCAGTGCATTTCCTATTTTGCCAATCAACTCTCTATTTTTCGAAGCTTCCTAATTCACCAAGCTTCCTAATTCCGCTAGGAGGTCGACGATGGAGGCAATCAAATTAAACTTTGAACTTCGAACTTCTGTTGATGCCAGGCTCTTCAAGTATTGAACTAAGGGACGAAGTACATCTCCTAGGAGCTCACTCACTGGCTAATAATAGTTGCAGTTAGGGCTGGATACCGGATATACCGGAACCGGAAAGTCCATTTTCGTTTTCCCTCCGCTAAGTTAACGGATTCTATTTTTTTTTCCGTCCGTTATCAGCTATTTCCATTTCCGTTAAATAAGTTACTGGAAATTCATTATTCCGTTATTGATTTATTTAATATATTAAAAAATTAGTTATAATTTGAATAATCATTTTTCTACCTTATATCTATCACCAATTTTTAATTCAAAAATTTGACATTTTTCGATACAACTATTTCGAAAAATAATCATTTATGTAACAAGCAATTATGACTATAATATAGTCCTGTACCATACCAGCTGAAAAAAGTCAAAGCTGAAACGTTCGCAAAAATTACCAGAATTTGTTCGGAACAGGCATATTTTTCCGGTATTCATTCATTAACATAGCGGTGCGGACATAACGGAAACGATAACGAAAATACCGAAAATTTCCACTACTTCCGTTAATCGTTATCCAGCCCTAGTAGCAGTTTCGACGGGCCTTCCGTATTCTTCTTGCTGATGGCATTGCTACCCTGCTAGCTACTGCTCTTTTTTTTTATAAGTAATTCGAACTCAGAAACCTGAATAACATATCAGGGTATCCGGGCCGACCCGATAGGACCTAACCTAACTAATCCCTCAGATATCCTGCCAATGCTCCCAGCGGGTTCGAATCCCAGACATCTTGGTATATCAGGATTCTGGTCTGTCATTGGGCTAACAACAACCAATGATATGGCCTCCATGGACATAGTCCATCTCAACATTGAAAAATAATTAACAGTTGAAGAGATTTTTGGAGACGATCAATCCCCTTGCATAAAACTTCATTGTAACGTGAAAAGTCTTCACAGTGCTACAGCTCTTTTCCAGCTATATCTTTTCTTATTCCGCATGTTATTGCAGTCACACTCACTTCTCAGTGTCAGTCCTCCCCCTCCCCTTTAACAAACAGAGTACGCATGCCATCACACTCACTCCTCCCCGCTAACTAACTCACCCAGAGAGCCACACTCACTCCTCCCCATTAACAAACTCACCCATAGGCCATAGAGCAGTTCGCCAAAATTAGCACTCACAAAAAGTATGTTTTTTCTGTAATTTTGTCAGTGGGATATTGTTTAGTTTGTGATATACATTACATCTCCTGCGTTTCTCCCAACCCCCAGAGTGCCAAACAAGTCACAAGTTCAACTAAAAAAAATCTCCCCCAAAGATGGCCCTGAGGAACATACTCTTTGTATATCTTCTTGCATAATAATGAGCAGGAAGTTTTTGAATGTTTGCCTCATCCTTTCCCTTCCCATTTTACATACCCATGGACTGGGTCAGTCAAATTTCCTTCATACTTTACCGGTCTGTGGACTACTGGGCCAGTCTGGTTCCATTCATACTTCACATATTTGTGGACTACTGGGCCAGTCCAGTTACCTTCATACTTTAAAGACCCCCCGTGGATTGGGCCACTCTGGCAAAAAATTGGTTGAGGACGAGCGATATTTTGATTCCAAGTCCGGTCGAGAAAAGGTACAAGAGCAGGTTTATTGTTTCTTTGCTTTGAATAGATACCCATTTTTATTTCTTCCATTTTCAGAAAAATTTGCGCGAGAATCTTCATCAATGGAAAAATATGTTTGGCGAAGTTTTAAAGGGTTATTGGACGCAAATTAAGCTTCGCTGGCAAAATATAATATTAAGTTTGAAATATTCCATGAATCTACTGCGTGGACGGAGTACCTCTGAAAGTGAAAGAGACACACTCAAACTATTGCTCAGAACATGTCTTTCCCCCCTCCCCTTCCCATTAACCTTCTTCTTCCTCTTTCACTCCTATTCGTTCCCCTTATTACCCCCACATTAAGATCTCCTCTAGACCCATACTTAGAGTTTTAACACTTTACTCCATAGACCCTCTTTCTCTCCCAAAATCCTTCATTCTCATTTCCCTAATAGTGCCTCATTCATCTCTTTTAACCCTCTAACCCATAAACCCCCTTTATCTATAGGTTAACAACCATTGTTCCACTTTATCCAAGTCATTTTCTTTTTCTTTTCTGGACCCCCACTCCAAAAAAAAGATCTCTAGATGGATTCTACTATGGTTAAGATAGATCTAGGAGCTTGATAGAAAGATAAGTAGTATAGGGGTAGCGCAGACAAATTGAGTTAATGAGAACTAGACGACCCCCTATAGACAGATTGCTATTTTTCCAATTACCAAGTCTCTTCTCAAGACGTGATTTCCATGTTTGCTTCTTCTTCGAATTGGCCCCCACATGGATGCCCAAATATACAAATGGTATTCTCCCCACCTCACAACTCAAGAATTGGAACATTTAGTTCAGCTAATTTGCCTAAACATTTATCCCCATTAGGCTACATTTTCTAAATCAATTTTTTCTGAAAATGGAAGAAATAAAAATGGGTATCTATTCAAAGCAAAGAAATAATAAACCTGCTCTTGTACCTTTTCTCGATTGGACTTGGAAGCAAAATATCGCTCGTCCTCAACCAATTTTTTGCCGGAGTGGCCCAATCCACAGGGGGTCTTTAAAGTATGATGGTAACTGGACTGGCCCAGTAGTCTACAAATATGTGAAGTATGAATGGAACCAGACTGGCCCAGTAGTCCACGGACCGGTAAAGTATGAAGGAAATCTGACTGACCCAGTCCATGGGTATGTAAAATGGGAAGGGAACGAATGAGGCAAACATTCAAAAACTTCCTGCTCATTATTATGCAAGAAGATATACAAAGAGTATGTTCCTTAGGGTCATCTTTTGGGGAGATTTTTTTTAGTTGAACTTGAACCTGACTTGTTTGACAATCTAGGGGCTGGGAGAAACGCAGAAGATGTAATGTATATCACAAACTAAACAATATCCCACTGACAAAATTACAGAAAAAACATACTTTTTGTGAGTGCTAATTTTGGCGAACTGCTCTATGGCCTATGGGTGAGTTTGTTAATGGGGAGGAGTGAGTGTGGCTCTCTGGGTGAGTTTGTTAACGGGGAGGAGTGAGTGTGATGGCAATAACCTGCGGAATAAGAAAAGATATAGCTGGAAAAGAGTTGTAGCACTGTGAAGACTTTTCACGTTACAATGAAGTTTTATGCAATGGGGGTTGATCGTCTCCAAGAATCTCTTCAGCTGTTAATTATTTTTCAATGTTGAGATGGACTATGTCCATGGAAGCCATATCATTGGTTGTTGTTAGCCCAGTGGCAGACCAGAATCCTGGTATACCAAGATGTCTGGGATTCGAACCCGCTGGGAGGATTGGCAAGATATCTGAGGGATTAGTTAGGTTAGGTCCTATCGGGTCGGCTCGGATACCCTGATCTGTTATTCAGGCTTCAGAGTTCGAATTACTTATCAAAAAAAAAGCAATAGCAAGCAGGGTAGCAACGCCATCAGCAAGAAGAATATGGAAGACCCGTCGAAACTGCAACTAGGGCTGGATAACGATTAACGGAAGTACTGGAAATTTTCGGTATTTCTGTTATCGTTTCCGTTATGTTCGCACCGCTATGTTAATGAACGAATACCGGAAAAGTATGCCAGTTCCGAACGAATTCCGGTATTTTTTGGTATTTCCCTAAATTAAAATAAATTATTTTTCAGCTTTCACTTTTTTCAGCTGGTATGGTACAAGACTATATTGTAGTCATAATTGCTTGTTACATAAATAATTATTTTTTGAAATAGTTATCGAAAAATGTCAAATTTTTAAATTAAAAATTGCTCATAGAGATAAGGTAGAAAAATGATTATTCAAATTATAACTAATTTTTTAATATATTAAATAAATCAATAACGGAATAACGAATTTCCGGTAACTTACTTAACGGAATAGCGGAATAACGAAAATGAAAATAGCGGATAACGGACGAAAAACGGGAAAAAAAAAATAGAATCCGTTAACTTAGCGGAGGGAAAACGAAAATGGACTTTCTGGTTCCGGTATATCCGGTATCCAGCCCTAACTGCAACTAGCTCCTAGGAGATGTACTTCGTCCTTCTGTTCAAAGTTCAAAGTTTAATTTGATTTTCATAAATGAAATCTTTAGCAAAATTTTTTGTTTCGATTAATTTATAAGATTCATTAGAAGATTTTCCCACAAGTTTAAATCTTGGGTCATTAGAGAATTCTAATGTCTAAGGTCCGTGATCGTTGTGACAACGAATTGTTTACCCAAGTACAAATTGAATCCTTGAGTATTTTATCATTTAAGTTGTTATTCACCAGACCTATCTATTCTGGTTATAATAATTTGAATGATTATTAAGATGTTATTCCATGTAAGGGTCCGTTTGGTGTCAGGCATGTAGAAAACCTATCGGTATTTCGATTACCGTACCGAATAACCGATTAACATATTACTCACCAATCAAACTATTATAACCACAATAAGTTGGTCAAGTAATGAATAACCTAAACTTAAAGAACAAATGCTCAAAGATTCAATTTTCAATTGGTGTAAAACACTTTGTTGTAACAATAACCAAGGGTCATGAGCATGAAAATTCTTTAAAGAATCCAATAGATTAGTTGAAACCAAAAATAATCTACCAACCAAGAGTGTTGGATTATCATTTCGTGCACTGATGTGTTTTATTACCTCCTTGTGGGTCGCTAGGCTCGAAACTTTTGGCAATGGGGTGCCAATTATATCCAGGGTAAGTGGGCAGATCAACTGGTGAATTTCCAGCTCAACGAGGATGTGGGGCATAGGGATACGTATGAGTCCGCAACGACATCATTGGGAGAGAAGAGATCACAAGAGGTGTGAAAGAAGTCACTCCAATGCTAGCAAATAGAAGGAACTGGCTCATGAAGCCATGGAGAAAGATGGAACCTTAATAATGTTGGGGAGTTTGCGCAGAGCTAATTTATTATGGTCATTATGCAAAGAGGGAAAGAGAAGAAATGCAGATAAATTGCTAATGAAGTTCTACATCTCTATAACAAAACTCATGATTGTAAAAAAACATACTTTATTAAACAATATCCTTAAAGTATATATAGTAACACAATTCAAAACTTTAACTGAATCTAAAATTGTAACTGAGATAAACATATAACTCTATCTATCAGATAATCACTTAAAAAATAAAATACCAATCGCATATAAGATGCGTTCACAACCATACTAGGCTAATTCATTCTTGGTTAAGAGAGCAAAATTATACTGTTGCGACCCTCTTACCGCAAGCGCAGAATTATATTATTGCAAACCTCAAACCAAGTGCGGATCTAGGAAAAAAAAATTAAAGGGCCATAAAAAAATTTTAGTGGGTCAAATTTTTTTAGGGATAAATAATATTTTGTATAAGCATATTTAATTATTATTTTTAATTCAAACTACATTTTTTTGAATGAAACAATGCTAAAATTATACACAAATTCATTATAAAAAAACAAGCATATTTAAAAATTTTAAGCCCAAATATAGGTAAAGGTACCAAAAAAGTTTGGGGGGGGCGCCCCCTAAACAATGCTTCAAAATATTCACATCTCTTACTTAGGGCCTGTTTTGTACCACTAATTTTTTAGATTAATTTTCTTATTCTCTTTTTTTTTCTATATTATTTCTAAATAAGTGTTTAAAAACTCCACTTCTCCTTCTGTTTCTCCTTTTTTCCAGTCAGATTCTCCTTTTTTTCAGAAGTAGGTAAAATGTTACTTCTACTCCTAATGGCAATTTTGTAAATAAATCAAAGTTATAATACCAAATTTAACTACAAATACTATTGAATCAGATTAAAAAATTTGATTGCAAAATTTTTTTCATAACTTTTTTTTTATAGTGTTACCAAACAATCAAAATTTACAAATTAAAAGGAGAAGAAAGAGAAGGAAAATCAAAAGGAGAAGCGAAAGGAGAAGTAAAATGATAAATTAACTGTAGGTACAAAACAGGCCCTTAATAATAGAGAAACTTTCAATGTTAGGATGCTTCCTGCTGATGTTATGCGTGAGTTTACCATTATACAATTTAGCAACACCTAAAAGTTCTTCAACTCAAGAACAAAAATTTCAACTCAAACACAGTTCTTAAGAACAAAATTTGAAGCCTAAACACAGTTTCATACTCACACATTCATCAAAATAAATTGAATTTGAAGAAGAAATAATAACAGTGAAAAACAATACAGAGGCAACTTTATAACAAAATCACAACAAAAAAATCGCAAATAATAGAGGAGATGAAGAAATAGAACCGCATAGTTGTTCTCATATGCAGCGGAAACGGAACAAGAATCTAACCACAAAATCTAAAATCAAAGAAAAGACAAGAAATCTAAAATTAGAGAAACGCAAAAAATCGAACAAGAAATCAGAGAAGACAAAAAGCAGCCGAAACGAAAGGAGAGAAACAGAAACCCTAGGACAGCCAGATTTTCTTTATATAAATAGATATATGTTCCGTACAAATTAAAATCGAAACCCTAATGGGCCTGCTCATCGATGCAAAATTGGGTTCCTTGAGCTGTCTATTAAATAGCTTTAAATTTATATCTGTATATCAGTCTCTTTTTTTCAATAAGCAAAAACTCTCATTGTTATTCTAATATTGTTCAATAGAATTTCATAAAAATGGCCTGTTGTTTGTATGATCAAATTTACTATAAATATACAGAAACATTTTCTTTATATCTTTTTAGGTAAGTGTACGACTAGAAACATCCTACCTTATGCACCTTATGCAGGGCTAAATTTAATGAATTGATTCGATTATAGCAATACCACTTTCCCGTAACTAGAGCTGGGCATTTGGAATTCGAAAATTTGATTATAGCAATTCCACCAACGCACATGCATCAATACAATTGTTGAATTCAATCATATGCCGAGCCAACCTCCTGACTCCACCCTTACTCTCCTGATTTGAACGTAACACATTAAAGTCCCCAACCACTATCCATGGCATTATAGCCTACTCCTAATAATGGATTAGAGTAAAATAGCTCTAATAAATTCCAGTGTTTCTATTTAGTGAATTTGATGGAACTCAATATATCAAATGAACTAATACATATTGGATCACAACATAAACGACATCTTTCGAACCCTGACCTCAACTTAGTTGAGATTATACTTGATACATTGTGCTTGTGGCATGTTTTTTTAGTTAAACATTTTTTATTATTTTTTTGGGTTTTCATTCATTTTTTTAATGTGTTACCATTATTCCATTATTCATTTTTTAATATATTAAAATATTATTTTAATTAAATAATTATTTTTTACATTAAAAAAATCAAAAACAAATTCATAAAATAACATAAACAAATAACATACCTATCAAAAAAATAATTTTTATGATAACATAACAAACACACAAAATAAATTTAAAACATAATAATATATAAACTAAAATAACATAAATCCTAAGAAATTAACGAAAACCAAAACTCTATTGATTATTTACCTGAATAAATGAAGGTTTCTTCCAAATTTAAACCCAACTCTTTCCTGGCTTCTTTATCACTGCCTTTTCCTTCATCAACCCTCTAACTTGATTTGCTTCCTCACACCTTCCATCTGATTTATACAAGTTGCATACAATCACATAGTTTCCAGCAATTTCTGGCTCCATCTCGAGAAGTCGATCACCAACGACTTTTCCAACTGCAATATTCCGGTGAACAGTGCAAGCTCCCAAAAGTGAACTCCATATCGCAGCATTGGGTTCAAGAGGCATCTCTTTTATGAACTGCAAGGCTCTCTCCAATTGCCCTGCACGCCCAAGTAAATCAACAACGCAACCATAGTGCTCAATGCCAAGGTCAAGCTCATAGTCAGCTCTCATCTCATAAAAAAGCTGCAGACCTACTTTTTCCATTCCTCCATGGCTACAGCCAGACAAAACAGTCAAGAGAGTGGTGCTGTCAGGGCTAATTCTGTTGTCTTCCCTCATCATGTTGTATAGCTCAATTGCGGCTTTCCCAATACCGTTTTTGCTGTAGCCAGCAAGCAGTGTATTCCAAGAGACAACAGTTCTTCCAGGCATGGTGTCAAAGATCCTTCTAGCATAACTGAGATTTCCACATTTGGAGTACAAATCTATCAAGGAATTCTGGAGGACTACGTGGGATTGAATAGCTCGGAGAGCATGGCCATGAACTTGCTTTCCATATTCGTATGCAGCCATCCCGGACAGGGCAGTTAAAGTAGTGGCATATGTGACATAGTTTGAAGCCAGCCCTTCTCTGTGCAACGTACAGAACAGCTCAAGTGCCTCTCTATCAAGTCCGAGTTGAGCATAGCCTGAAATAATAGCAGTACAACAAACAGTGTCTTTCTGAGGCAAGTCTTCAAATATGATTCGGGATTCATCTATTCTTCCAGCTTTAGCATACAAATCCAGGAGTGAGCTCCCAACATATATGTGGTGTTCAAAACCGCTCTTTGTTATGAGAGCATGTATCTGCCTTCCACACTCAAAACCAAAATCACCCACACAAGATGGAAGTATTGTTGCAAAAGTATGCTCGTTCGGTTCAGTACCTACAACATTTCCATGTTACATCAACAAACAATACAATTCTCAAGATCCTGAAGCAATGACTATACAATCTCCAAGAATGTTGAAGCAGCATAAGCGAAATACCTGATCTTAACATCTGAATAAAAAGACTGATCGCATCTGAATAAACCCCACTCCTCGCATAACCAGAAATGATTGTCGTCCATGATACAACATTTCTGTCAGGCATTTCGATGAACACCATTCTCGCGCCATCCAAACCCTCACACTTCAAGTACAGGTCGATCAGCCTGTTCCTGAGGAACTGTGTGGGAAGATAACGAGTTTTAATCATATGGCATTGCACCCTTTGCCCCCCTCTCAAAGACTTGTGCTTTATGCACTCGGATAACAAATCATGGTAGTCTTTGAATTTCATGTCAAGGCCGCGTATGGACATTTCCTTCAGTGCATGGTCAAGTTCCGCGTTCCAGTGTGGTGCAGTGTGGGAATAAGAGCAATTCGGACAGGTGGAAATTAGTCTTCTTCCTCGGCAATGTTTGTACGGTAAGAGCAGTTCAAAGTCGGGACAACGAAAAACTTGACGAGACATCCTTCGAGTCAGCATGATTTTTTGTTCAAAACCAGGGAAGAGAGAGAAGAGCCAATCTATATTTTCTTTTTTAAATTTTTTATTAGTTTTTTTTTTATTTTTAAATTATTTTTAATAAAAAAAAATAAAAAAAATGAATGCTATCGAGCCGTTAGATATGAGGTTTGACACAGTCAACCTAGCATACCAGTTTGACATGATGATTTATTTTATACAAGGCCAAAATAACTACTTCCCCAAATTATTACTTAATTTGTGTGAAGTCACTTTTAAAATTGTTAATTGCACATCTTGAGCTTTATCTCGCTCGTAGCATAAAATCTTTGCTTTTCCACTTCATATCATATGGAAAGATTGTAACAAAGATGATCAGATTAAGCTTCACTGTTGACTGTAGAGCCAATTACCATTACTCATTTAAAACAATTGGGGCAGTACAAGAATTTGGGTAGATCAATCCTACAGCTGCATGATCAGTACATAAATTGCACAAATTAAAGATTCATCAGTAATCTTGTGCCTACGTTGGCTGATTCACTCTGAGTTAGTAGAGTTATCACATAAATAGCTGTATATATGGCAAAACAAAGTACCCTTCAGTGAAACAGGGATTCTATCTGATATAACTTGTATGCATGTAACGCCAAGCTCAATGCTGAGATCTAATATCCCGAATATAACTATATTGATTATATACAAAGCTAGCTACTCGAATAAACTTGGTTCATTCAGAGCTCCATTTTTAGTTGACTTGAATGCAGATATGCTGAGTTTGATGGGGAGCCATAGCTTAGAAGTGAGTTCACGGGAGTTAGGAAATTAGAGGGGTGTTCTTCTCGGTCCCAGGAAGGTGGATGGAGACTGTTGAAATGCCATGGCTGCTGATACTGATGCTGTCTGCTAAGGTTGATCTGGCCCTCGGGCCAGATAGATGGAGCAAACATGCCCAGGTGAGTATTAGCAATTGTGGATCCACTCTACACGTACACGGAGATGAGAATGTTAGGAAAAACAGAAAACAAGAAAATGTTCGAAAGTTCAATAGCAGTTTGAAAATGAAATGGGTCATGCCTCAGTTATATTGCATCTTCTGCGGAACAAATGCATCGTCACGAATCTACCCCAAAATTTTGAGTAGGGCAAAACAAATTTAAGGGGGCCACAAAAAAATGGGAGGGGGAAGGGGGGACTGGGCTCCCAAACCCCCTTGGTCCGTCCTTGCTTTAACCAAATGGATAGTTGGAGGATTTTAGGAGAATTGATTTCTGTGGCGTTTTGAGACAAATAAGTGAGCAAAATGTCAATGCACGGAACACATACCTCGGCAGCCAGGATACCATCCAGGTTGAAATCAATTCTTGGGTCTACAGCAGCAAGTCTCATGGATAAGAACTGAAGTCATGGAAAAAATTCCATTTAGTTGGGAGGCAGCACGAGTGTACTATATATGACTCTGTTCCCACATTCGAATACCAAAATCTGAATAGTGCAAGCTATTCATATAGTTTTAGTTACTGTACAGAGTGTTTCAGTTTAATCCTACTGTTACACTGGGTTTACAAAATCCAATATCAACTATTATAGGTTTCTACCAATTAGATGTGATTCAAAGAATCTGAATGATCAATTTCGTGGATGTTTATCAAAGAGGAATCGATTTCACCACATTTGCCTACAATTTTTTTTGGGTGATCCAGAACATGGTATAATCAATCATCTGCAATACTTCAAATTGTCCACCAGTTTTGACAAACGTCAATGCAAGCTAGCACACTGAATCTAGCTATCTGAAAAGAGTACTGTGGTTTAGTCTTACCTCCACTTGACGCTGAAGAGCTTGCACATGATTGATTATCTCATCTAGCACCAAGGCCGTACCTGAAATCTGTAAGGGAAAAGAGAAGCGGAGAAAAAAATATGATCATTCTACATACTTCCCCTGAATTTAGTATCTGATATAACGACAACGAGGTGGTAAAGTAGTCTCCTAGATTAGATGAATAATTTACCACTAACTTCAAACACAATATAAGCAGAATATCAGTTTCACCATCTTTACAAGTAACTTAATAAATTATTCAAATGATAAATATTTCTTAAATAGTGCTCCTCTCCCATCCAAACCTATAATTACTGATTCAATAACAACTTAAATGGTGAGAATAACCACCCTCGAATCGAAATAACCAGTCAACGCTAAGATGACTACACATGGACCGTATTCCGTCTCTACAAAACAATTTAAGACCAATAAAAGCCAACAAATTGCCACAAGGGACCGAACACAGCTGACAAGCTTTTCCCTGTCCTCTTTATATTGGTAACAAAGTTGGGGGAATTAAAACCTGTCGCAGGACCTCCCAACAACCAGATTTCGGTGATGCAGGACGGGTTTTTATTCCCACTTCACGAATATGGAGATCCTATACTAATTTCGCCACTTCAGTCCAATCATTCTCATAAAACTTTCATATATAATAATTGAAACAGTGGTCCAATCTTTCTGTTAGTAGTGGTCACATTTCCAGTAACACATTAGAAGCTCTGCTAATATAACTAGCACTGTGTTAGTAAAAAACTCAAATAAATATTGAATCAGAAGAGATCAATTCCTGGGATCTTGGTGCTACAAAAACATTTGCAATTTGCAATTTGCAATTAGCAATTAGCAAGGATGTTGTCAGAAAGGACAGTTAACAGAACAAATGCAAAAGTGGGGTACACGGCTACAAATTAGGGAGAGGGACGCTTCAACAGCGGCCTGACACTTTTCTTGATGCAAAAGTCATCAGCTTTTTCATACTTTTCCCCAACTAATGCAAAACGTTGACACGGATTCTAATATTATTATAAGGATCCTTTTTACCTCATAATCTTAAACATATTAATCAAGACGGAAAATTAACTTTTCATCCCCAGACCCCAATATGATGACACCCACTAATTTAAGGAAAGAAAACAAGTTACGATAAGAACAGTCTGTCCGTACAGAGTTAATCTTGCCAAACGACAGCGTTTGACAGCTAACCTTGTTACATCCTGGGACCAGCTCTTGCAAGAGCTTCATCCGGGCGTTGATCTTCTCTCTCCTTGCCTGCATACAAGACAGCTGAGCAATCGCAATTTTGATGGCGACTCAAGTAGCTAACCAGGGTTAAGGGATGATTAGGAACTAATGACGGAATTTGGATGATTTACTCTTTCTGCTAAGCTATGGCTATCGGTGGCTTGGCCACGACGAGCTCTCACGTCAACGAATGGCAGCTTCTCCCCTCTGTCTTCAGAGGCATCGTTTGCTCCAACTAGTTTGCTCTTTTTGTTCGATTCTTTGACCTGTGAACACGAGCAAAGAAACTAAGAATCAAATAGTAAAATTATCTTTAAAAACCAAGTAGAAAAATCTAATGAAGCTACTCCAATTTCAGTATGATTTGACGGTTATATAGTTCTGTGCAGTCAGGCCTTACCGGTTGTTTCTCCCTGTGCTTTCGCTTGCAAGGCTTCAAGCTCTGGTTTGAAGTCGCTGGGGAAGAAGAATTAGGGCAGGAGTTCGAGTCCAGCGGCTCTTGCTTCACCGCGTTCTCGACTTTCAAGGGCGTTAACGCCGAGAGAATCGTGGTGCTGTCCAGCGAATTATCAGCGGAGGTGAAGACCGAAAACTTTGACGCTCGGTCAATGAGGGCAACATTGGACGGAAAAAACGGTGGTGGCATAGGTTCATCCGTGAAATCTTCCTTGACTAGGAGCTTCACGGCTTGCGGCGGTGGGAGTTCGAGCAGCGCCGTGAATGAGCTGCTCTCCGTCTCCGTTGGACCGGCGATTAGGCCGTGGATTTCCTCCAATCCGAACCCTATTCCTCCGCTTTCACGCCCTGTAGTCCCGGATCTAATTTGCGCTTCACATGTTATAACCTCTGGTTCCATAATCCAATTTTCAGCCAATTTCAACACCAGAGTTCCACAAATCCTCAATCTTCGTTCCACCTCCAACAGATATTCGAAAAAAAGGAACTCAGTTGAGCCACATCAAACTCAATTACAGATCAAAGTGGAGACGGAATTCCACACACTCAAACAGAAACCCAGAATGCAGTTAAAAATCAAACCTAAACTGCAACCACAAACTGACAACGATTACTCTCCCCGCCATATTCAGCTGAATTTTGACTCAGTAAACCTTGGAGAACTTTTCGATGGAAGGAAGAATTGGGAGAAAATTCCTGAAACTACAGTTGAACTGCAAATGCAAAAGCTCGATTCCAGTGGCGGTCAAAGGTCAACTTGGGACCCGACTCCCGAACCTCGCTCCCTTCTTTCTCTATCAACGCCAATATAATTCGGAATAATTACAAGCCCTTTTAGACCAAATTTTTCTCATCTTTTATTCTTTTTTTTACCAGACTTATCAATTATTGACATATATGGAAAAATTAGTCAATTGTTTCACACCGTCTAGATATGCGGATCAAATTTTATAGTAAGTTACTATCTATGATTTTTTTTAATAACCACTAAAAATTTTAACCGTATGGTCACTGGCAGACGTAGGGGGCCAGGGCCATATGGTAGTGGCGAATACAGGGGGCCTGGCCCTCACTTGTCTTACTGCCCCTGCTCCTAATTTTTTTTTACTTCAATTTAATTTTTTTTATTTAGTTTATATTTTTGTAATTGAGTATTTTTATTTTAAGTTCTTTTCTTGATATCTTTCAGTACTATCGGTAATTTTGATTTAGGATTTTTTTTAATTTAATTTCTATTTAGCTATTATTATCTCAATTATATTTTATAAATCTGTTTATAGATTTTTTTTCATCTTTGTTTAATAAATATGCTCCGCTCATACAAATCTATTTTGAGAAATATTTATATAAATAAATATAAATAAATTAGATAATATAACCAAATTAGGTAGCTTTTATTTTTTCATCGTTTGAGTTGATAAAATTATTATTTTTCATAAATCTTAAATAAATAAATTATTTTATTGTCCCCTAACAAATGTATATTGCACCCTTGAAAAAAATTATTTTCTCCTATTAAATTTTTTTATATGTCCCTCCTAAAAAGCTTTTTTGGCCTTTCCTCATATTTTTTTTCTGCGTCCACCCTTGGGTATGACGGTTTACGATTTTACATAGGCAAAACCATCTCGCAATTGTCGTAATTTTTTTGGCCAATGCCATAGATGCCATTTTCTATTAAGACAATTTATGCTTGTGGAGATCTGTGTGTTTTAATAAAAAAAAAATTGTATTATTAATCCCACATCTATTATATAAACAGGCAATTGTCCATGTCACCACACGATTTGTGACATGGACAACTGCTATTGGTCCAAATTTTTTTTTTTTTTTTTTAAGGTCCAAATTTTTATTTTTTTTGGGTACAAATTCTAGACCATTCACGCATGGCCATTTTGCATGTGCTGGTGTATGTTTTGACACCTGTGCCCTGAGGGCACGCGCAATTACTAGTATTTAATAAAATAGCACTTTCGCTTATGTTGACATATTTTTTTGTGCAAAAGAATTTTCATTAATAACCAAAACAATGACGTACTAGTAGGCCTGGACATATGAAATTCGGAATTCGGTATTTCCAATCCGATTCGAAATTATTTTGAAAATGGAATGTGATTTTCGAACCGATCCGTATTTTATTTCGGAATTCGGATATCGGTTCGGAAATTCGAAATTTATGAACAATAATAAAGTTAAAATAATATTTTTGAAATTAAAAAATATTTCGGAGAACTAGAAAAAAAATTGGAAATGCGAAAATATTTTGAAAATTTGGATTTTCTAATAAATTTGGAAATTTAGAAATCCACCATATATTTCAGTTCCGATCCAAAATTATTTCGGAAATGGAATGTGATTTTTCGAACCGATCCGTATTTTATTTCGAAATTCGAAAAATTTCAAAAGTCAAAATTTTTGAATTCCGAATTTCAAATGCCGAGCCCTACGTACTAGGCTGAATAAATAAAGAAAAAAACAAGTAAACATAGGCTAAATGAAACAAAGCAGAACCTAATAATGTAAAATCATGCGAAGAGACACCAGGAGACTCCTGGTTTTTGTTTCGTGATATAATTAGCCAGAATACTACGGTTCTATACACTTCCGCATTAGAGGTACAAATCTGTTATCGTATTTAATTTATTTGTATTTAGTTTATTTGTTGATATTATCTACATTCAGCTTTAAAACTTATATCACAAATACACTAAATACGACAACGGATTTGTACCTCTAATGCAGAAGTGTATAGAACCGTAATGTTCTGATTGATTATATCATAAATACGAACCAGAAGTCTACCAGAGTCTCTTGATAATCCACGTACTCAGATGATAAAGTAACAATTCAAGAGAAAAAAACTATATATTTCTTTCTGAGTACACGAATTGTGTGTCGAGAAAGTTTGGAATCCAATCCTAATTATGGACAGATTACAAAATCTTATCATAATAAGAACTCTTAATATTAGATAATTAATAAATAATTATCATAAACAATTCAATTAAACTAAAAACATATTTTGTATAACATTTGGTTATGTTCGGAGTGAAATTGCAGGCGTGGATCTGGATACAAGCGCACGAACCAAGACGCACGGGAGTTAGCCTAAACGACTGGGAGAAATGATGTAGCGCATGAATTTTTAGCAAGAATTTCACAAGAATGGTGGGGCCTACGTGTTTAACATCAATCCCAATCATTTGGTGTTAAACATATGAGCCCACCAAACTTGTGAAATTCGTGCACTATATCATTTTTCAGCGACTGGTATGTTGACCCTTGTATAACAATGAATTTCAGAGTTTTATAGAAATAAATTTGAGGGAGAAAGAGGTCTATTGCGACCAATCTGTAGTATGTAAATAATCAACACATTTATGTGCAATCTTAATAAATAAATAAAAATTAGGAGTGTACGGTGGTGACGAATTTTTTGCCATGCCATTGTGTCCACCACGATTATCATCACTAAGTTAGGTTTTATTTTTTCCATTTTTTTCTTTTCCTCTCTAATTAATTGACCGAATTTTGGTAAATTATAATTAGATAAATCAGATAGATTATAATTAGATAGACTAAGAATTGAATTACGTCAATTAATTTGGTATTAATTAATTAGATAATTCAGTTAAATATTTTTGATAAACGAAGATAAATTATATTTAGATAAATTTGATAAATTATAATAAGAATATAATTATAATTTATCTAATTATTAGATAGACTAGAAATTACGTTACAAAATTCGTAATTATTGATTTCATTAATCATAATTAGTCAACGATAAATAGAAGACTAAATTAGTTATTATTTTGGTAATAGGTTAATTTTACATTTGACTGTCATAACTTGATATTAAATTACGTTACTAAAAAATTTCTATTTATTAATTTCATTTCTCATATGATAATAAAATAATTTTAATAGTGACTGTCATAATCAGTCATAAATTTTTTTCATTTTCTTTATGGCAAAAAAAATCAAAACATATATTTTTTTAAAAATAACGATGATGTGGTGGCTTTATTATCGCCACCTTGGAGGTAGTGGTAACGAGATAACAGATGGTGGAGTCTACCATCCCATATGCTATCATAACAATCACGGTAGCGGGTAACGGCCAGCAGCTACCACCACCACCACTACTATTAGATAACCCTATTAAAAAATTAGTTACCAAAGAAACTTAAAACCCAACATTGTCAATAACCACTCGATGGACTAATTAAATGTCTAAAAAACAAGCATGCAAATATTGATCAAAGTCTTAAATCAACACACTCACTCAAGTCATGGAGTTGGAAGATTCGGCCAACCCACTTATTTAAGTCATTAAATCCGAACTTGTCATGATGGGTCTCAAGAGACCGATTGATGCCAACCTCGTTTTACCACTTGGACTCAAGGCGACATAAGATCAATTAGCTTTGTCAAGTGGGCAGTAACAAGGTTAAGGGCTAAGAAGTTCAAGAAAAGACTTGTTGGGCTCATACAATGGCATTGGATTGTGGAGAACCAAGGAGGAGACGTCCCATCCAACATAAAATTAGAATGACTTTTTTTTTATCCAATTTTTTTTTGATCAAAAAAATCAGAATCAGAATGACTTAATCTCTATTGTGGAGTGTGTGAACACATACATGGGTATGGATGGTCGAAAATTGAAAGGAATTAAAAAGTTTGGACATGTTGGTCAACTAAACATTCAATTCTGACTTGAAAACATGGAGGTTGGAAGGTCATGGTCAAGCCTTGGTCGACAAAGAATATTGAAGGGCCATGATCAAAGGAGGCTTTTATAGTAAACTTTGATTCCATGTATGTCTTAAATTCGTGCCCTATAAATTGGTCATGATTAAACCATTGTAGATTATTTTTTGTTGAAGTTTTTAAGTATTATTGTGAGGTGAATCATCCTAAACTTTTATGAAAATTCTTTTGAATTTATCTAGTATTCACTTGAGTGGCTCTCATTTTACAGGAGTTTAATACCTGGTGCTTGGTTGAGACAAATTGACTATTGGATCACTACCGGAGCTAAATTTTTTTTTTTATCCAAATCGGCTATAGAAAGCTTGCCGCCCACCGATCGCGCAAGTTTGTAAGTGAAGAATGGGTGGTTTAGTGCTTCTAATTGCTCATTACAGACCCTGCAGTTCAAAATATCTTGAATACCTAGCAAGTTGCACCACCATGTAATTTAAGTTCTACGTTGTAGATCTTTTTGTTACAAATCCGTCAGAACATTTACTATGGCCATTCGTAAGTCATAATTTTTGTTGCTGGATGGTTTTGTAACATGAGAATCTTTTTTAAAACCCTTTGTAATTATTTATTGTGTCAACTACTAGTACATAGAATTACTATTTAAGACTTTCCCTATCTTATCTACCCTACAATAAGTCCGTCAATAATAAAGGGTGACATGAATGAGCTATAATCATAATTAACGACATAATTAACATAAGCATAAATTAGCTACGACATTATATGAACCACTACTCTCCTTAGTCCTTGGAATGGAATAAGATAAAATGGTCAGTTCGTTTTCCTACTTATACCTAGATGGCAAGTTGCTTCAGCGGATGGTTGAGAATTATTTCACTTTTATAAATAAATATTGGGTTGCCAAACTTATTGGGGAAGTTTGAATATAAAAAAAAAAACTTAATAAAAATATGATTAAGTTGAGATATTTTATTATCAATATTGTTTTTAAGTAAGTTAGTTTTATCAATTTTATAAAAATGTTAGTGAAAAAATTTGCTATAACCGGCCCATGATAATTCATTGGTGGACTTAGGCCCACATCAGAGACATGGTATAATAAAAAAGAAGTAACATTAAATAATAGAATAATAGCTTACAAACATTTTTTTTTATGTAAACGGAACATTGTATATTTTTACAAAAAAGATAACTTATAATTTTATCACTAACAAAAGATAAATTATAACTAAAAAATTGAACCGAATTTTTTTGATTATAACATTTTATAAACATAATCGAACTGAATAACCGTATAACCGAAAAATTTTGATTGTTCTTTTCAGTTATCCATCGATTTTTTATTTACTGAATAACCCACAATTTTTTTCTCAACCCTAATTAATATCCATTTTACTCCTTGGCTTTTGGTACATTTCTTTAGGGGTGTCTAACGGACACGGTAGTGGCGGAATTTCTGCCGCTTCCACCGTGTCTGCCATCGGCGATGGACGGTGACGGTGACGGAAAGAAAATCCGCCACCAATAGAATAGCGGCAGCGGCGGTGCTGGTGGAGGATTTCCACCACCATTGTTACCATCGTTTATTTAAGAAATAAATTCTTTTTTGCTTGCGGAAAAAAATAAAAAATAAAAATTATTCAAGTCCAATTCATTTAGTAAATCAATTCCTAATTAAATAGATTCCTTATTAAATGGATTCATAATTGGGTAATTTATTAATTTTTTGTAAATTATAATTTAGTAAAAGGATTAAGGATTGCTACTTAAATTGATTCATAATTAGGTATTTTTTTCTGAGAAATGATATAGCGCACGGCAAGAAATGCAAGGCACCCGCACGAAACTGTCCACGTCACCAACTGTCACGTGACTTTCTCCTCCTCATTTTCTCTTTCTCCTTCCCCATTTTCTCTGTCTTCTCTCTCACACATTGGTGTGGTTGCTGTGTATTTGTGCGGCAGATCCCTTTTTGCTTCTTTTGAACTCTAGAGAAAGATCTAATGATCTCGATACTGCCGATGTGGAGTGTTTGCTTGGCAGAGATTTGGAGTAGTATTCATTTAACATGGAGGGATTGGGCTTATTGGAACCGAACGAGTTTTATTACAGTGCAAGTGGCGGAACTTTTAACTGAGTTTCGATGGTTTGGGAGCAGATTCTTGTGAAGGAAAGGAAACCAAATCACAACAAGAGAGTGGAGTGGTTTCTATCAGTAATAAGACGTTTTTGAAGCTTGATTTCAGTAGAGTTATGTCAGATTGGAACGAACAAAAGTCACCGTGGATCATTGGAGAGAGGCCGGAGATCGACTCCGGAGAGTTCATCGTATGCAATTTTCCCAATCTCCATACTTTGTCCTTCTTTTTACTACACACCACACCGTCTACGATTTACGAAACAGTTCAAGATTCCTCAAATAAGTACTTTTGGCAGCACGACGGCCGCCGTGACGGACATCGATAGAGAATCTCGTGTTTCTAGGTACACGGAGAAGCATCGAACGAGACTGTTTGCCAATGTGTGAGAGAGAAGACAGAAAATGGGGGAGGAGAAAGAGAAAATGGGGGAGGAGAAAGTCACGTGACAGTTGCTGACGTGGACAATTTCGTACGGATGCCTTGCGTTTCTTGCCGTGTGCCATTTCTCTTTTCTTTATAATTTACGTAAATTAGAAGTTAGTAAATGGATTCCTAATTAAACGAATTCATAATTAGGTAATTTTTTTTGTAATTTAGGTAAATTATAATTTAATAAATACATTCCTAATTAAATTGATTCGTAATTGGGTATTTTTTTTTATAATATAGGTAAATTATAATTTAGTAGACGGATTCCTAATTAAATGGATTCAAAATTAGTTTTTTTTTGTAATTTAGGTAAATTATAAATTTACTTTTCTTTTTACCGTTCTCGACTAAAAAACTTAATTTTCATTTTTTTTTATTTTCTTAAACTATTGATTGTAGGTAGCGGTGGCTCCGTCATCCCAATGCCACCACCGCAGTGGTTCCGTTAATAGAATAACGGGTAATATTGGCGGAGGCTGCCATCTTACACGTTATCATAACAAAGGTGTTAGCGGGCAATGATCACTCGCTACCGTCACTAACGTTAGACACCCCTAATTTTTATTCTAGTCATTGTTATATGCTATTTTACGTGCTGAAGACCATACTAATTGAAAGAAACTTTGAACGAGGAAGATAACTATCATTGGAAAGGCACCATTGAAGCTAAAAAATGATGCTAGAATTCATCTTCAATCCTACATTTATAATACAAATAAATTGAAAAGAAAGTTGAGCACTAAAACTGAAATCACTACTGCATAAATCGTGAAGCACTAAAACTGATTTGATTTGATTTAGAGAGTGCTTAACTTTTGATTAGAAAACATAAATCGTGAAGCACATGATTAACGTTTTAGATTAGGGCAGGGCAGCGGTGCGGACGGAATCAGAATCGCCAGTTTCGTGTTCCGCCCGCGAAGGACATGGATTCCACGTAATTTCACAGATCTTTGAAAAAAATTGAATATGATCACAGATCTTTGAAGACCTGAAAATTGAATAGCGGATTCCACGTAATTTGACCTGAAAATTGAATAGTCATCACAACTATTTGAAAAAAATCTCATCATCAATGAAAAACAACATTGCTTTCTAATGCATATTATGATTAGATGCTTCTATGTTGGAAAGAATTTTTTTTTCACAAAATCACAATCCTAAATTAGTCATTACCTGTTGTGAAATAGGATTCACAGCGGACAAGAGATAGCGGGCGGGCGGGCAGCAGACGGAGGGTGGCGGATGATGTACAACGGTCTTGCAGAAAAGAGTGCGGGCGGAAGGTAGAAGAAGCCAAGGATTACCAACTTTCCATCCGTTCGAGAGAGAAGACAGAAAATCTGGGCTGAGAGTCGAAGGCCAAAGTGAATATGTCGGCCAAAAATTAGAAAATCAGCTTTTATGGAGAAACACAATTTTGAAAACCAAAATCGTGATTTTGCAACAAACTTACGCGGGCAGACATGGATTCCGCAAAGCAAAAACCTTAATTTCACCTTCCACCCGCATAAGCTTGCGGAACGCTGATTTTCATCCATATCCCTCCATGTTTCGTGCCAACGTGGGCTTGACGGATGCGGGTGCAGGCGGAGCGAAACATTCCGTGCACAATGCCCACCCCTATTTTAGATAGTTTAACAAATTTATTCAACAAGGAATCCTAGAGAGAAACGCTCTTCCCACTCTCTAGATTTTACCTAAAAGCAAGTTGCAAAACAACAGTATACCCTGCTACCAACTGCTGATCTACATACTTCTTTCTGCAATCTTTACAAAACAACAAACTGAGATCATTGAAGTTCTACCAACAAGGGTAACTATGCAAACTCTCCAAGAAACAAATGCAATTACAACAAATGATCCGTAGCTCTACCAAAACTCTGTTGATGCGTTTGCTCACTGTGTATTCCCTTCAAGCCACGTATCTTCACCTGTTGATATGGCTGGTACGGCCTCTGGGCAGCAACAACCATCATCTGGGCTGGATGAAGGGTGAAAAATGGTAACAAGAAATAAGGGAAACTAAAGGCATATGTTGTTCAACCTATCAAAAGCAAAAAAGACCTATCAAGTTATATCAAAGGTTGCGAGAGGAAACTGTATCATACCACGTTGCTAACCTTTCGGAGGCATAACTGAGGCAAGATATGGAGCAGTACTTCTTGCGCTTTGGCTATGTGCGAGATAATAAAATTCAGACTCAAGAAAGTTGTAGTCCATCGTAGTGTAAATGCGACGAGTGGAAGGGTGATAGCAACGAAACCCCTTTTGATGTACCCTATACCATACAAACACACACTTTAAGGCACATGGATCAAGTTTACTGCGGTCATGTCATGGAATATGGACAAAGACAGAGCAGCCGAACACACGAGGTAGCAAAGTGGTACAAAATTCAAAAATTCACCGGAAAGTACATGTAGTGGGGTATCCAATTTTAAGGCTTGATAAGCGAGGCGATTTAGTAGGTAAGTTGCAGCAGCAGCAGCTTCAGGCCAGATAAAGGAAGGTATCCGTGAGTCAATAAGGAGTACACGGGTAACCTCTAACAAAATCCAATTTTTGCGTTCGGCAATGCCATTTTGTTGTGGGGTGTTTGGACATGTAATTTGATGAATTAGACCATGTTGATGAAAAAAGATTTCATAGCATCATTGATAAATTTCCCCCATTATCAGACCGGAGAATTCGGATGGACTGCCGAAATTGAGTTGAAATCATAGTATAGAAAGTTCGGAATACATTTGGAACCTCAGATTTGGATTTTAGAAAATAAATCCAAGTCATTCAAGAGAAATCATCAATAAACAAGATGAAATAACGAACTGAACTATGACGCAAAACAGGAGCAGGTCCCCAAACATCCAAATGAACAATATGAAATGCACTCTTGGCACGAGTGTTATTACTAGGAAGCGAGTGGCGATGGTTTTTGGCCAAGATGCAAGTTTCACAAGATAAAGTATTTGTTGTATGAAATAAGGAAGGAAATAAAACTTTAAGATAACCTAAGGATGGATGACCAAGACGTTGGTTCCATAAACAAGTCCAGCCCCCGTGAACCCGAGAGACACCGCTATTAGCTTTCTGAATTGAGGTTTTATGATGAGAAACTCGGGTAAGGAGATCATTAGCATCAAAAGTCATTGTATCAGTGGCACCGCAATCCAGAAGCCACTAAGATTTCCTTTTTGTAGAAGTATCCATAATAGCATATGCAGTAGAACAACCAGAATTAGGCGGGTCCAAATTAAAGCATCCGGGCCGAAAGAACCATGCCTTAGTGATATTGGGTGGTTATAGGAATTTTGAATGTTTGCAGGGACTGATATGTGAAGAATCAGAACCTGAGGGGCGATTTCGTGAAAGTCCAGAATTTTGGTTGCAACGGATGTTATTTTTGGAAGTCTGGGGGCCTATCTGCGAGTTCTTTAAACTGCTGGGTGGATTTCGGGAAGTCTAGAGACTTTGGGGGTCAATCGGCAAAGAGCCCGAAGGATAGGGACTGCGCTGCGAATACCCGAAAGTCAAGGGACCCGTCCGTAAATAATCAGAAGTTGAGTAATGGCACAACTGTAAATCCTGAACTTTCAAGGGTTTTTCTGTCTTTTGAGCAGGAGAACGCAGGGACAATTTTGAAATTTCACTATGACACAGACAAATACCTGCATCGTCTTCTTCGTCGCGAGACTTCACTGTTGCTCCGTGTTCGAATCTGCTGCAACTGAACCCACCGAACGCGACCTCGGTCCACGGCTGGCTGTCACCGTCCAAACCAGTTGGCTCCGGCTGACCCACGACAGCGGCTGTTGCGTCAGGTTTCAGAATTTGGTGCAATTCGTACCACCAATCGGGGTACCCATGTTTTTTGAAACACTTTTCCGTCGAGTGTCCCGATTTCTTGCAATCCGAGCACCATAATTTGCTCTTGTCCACAGCACCAGTGCGGGATGATGATTTTTCCCCTGTCTTGGGAGTTCCTGACCGCGCCCGGCTAGAGAGACCAGAGGCAACTCCGGCGGGCGGTGATTCACCGGGTTGGAGAACATTTCTCCGGACAGTTTCTCGCCGAATTGTGATATAAGAAGCTTCAACAGTTGGTAGAGGTTCCAATTTCAGTAGGTCACGTTTAATCGGGTCATATTCAGGCCTAATCGCACCAAGTAATTGATATAAACGTGTTTCCTGTCGTAACTTGTGATATATCGCCATGTCTTTTGCGCAGGTCATTGGATTTGGTTCTCTGCGATTGATCTCGCGCCATATACACTGCAAGATTGTATAAACATCCTCAAGTGTGCCGTCTCCCTGTCTTTGAGCATTCGCCTGAATGGTGAGATCTTAAATCTGAAACTAATTAGTGTCGCTACGGTTGTAGCAAGCCCCCCATAGATCCTTCGCTGTAGGGTATTCATCGAAGCAATTTACCAAGTTTTTATCAATATTATCGAGAATCCAGGAGCACACACACAAATCTGTCTGCTCCCACGCCAGATATTCATCAGAGGTGGTAGCTAGAGGCTCGGGTTTGCCCGTCAAATGACGGAGGGGGCCTCGACCTCCAATGGCCACCTTCATGAGACGGGACCAAAGGATATAATTATCATGCTGTAATTTGGTGTTGAGCACAATAGGTTGATTGCTCTCAGAATGAGGCATAATTTTGAGAAGGTTTGCAATTTGGGTAGGTAAATTCGCCGGAGGAGAATCCTGGGTGGTGTTTCCCCCGGTTGGAGTTAGAGCCGCCATCGTGGCGAATCTAATGAAGGTAGATGATGATTTACAGGTCGGTTGAGAGAACCGCCTGCTCTGATACCATGTTAACAATTGAATAAGCTCAAAACTTGTATATTTCTCATTGATTAAACCGTGTACATATAGGAGAGAAATCTGAGAGTTTGTTAGATAGTGGAGTTTGTGGGATAGTGGGATAAGGATCCATGACTCATGTATCCTTATCCGTTACAATTTTCATTTATCTAAAACTCCACTACCTCTATCCACCATCTAACAGGGTTTTCAGGAATGTGGCCCATCATTTCGGGCTGGGTGATTTTGGGTCATACCACAATTCTTATTCTCAAGTGTCTGAGACTTTGAAAAAAAATATATACAATTTCTCTCTCAAATTACTGCTTTATCATATGTGAAGGCAGAGATATGAGTACGTGGATTATAAGGAGACTCTAATTCCTGGTTCGAGTTCATGATATAATCAGTCGGAAGATTACAGTTCTATATGCTTCCGCATTAGAAGTACGAATCCGTTGTCGTATTTAGTTTATTCCTTATATCCGTTATAAAGAACTGGATTTAGATCTACAATGGTATCAAAACCAGGATTAGGATCTACAGTGGTATCAGAGCTAGGTTTCGGTATCTGATTATGCTCGTTCTTGATTATATTCAAACGATTATTTTTTAATATGTTCCTTTTTTTAAGTCATAAACGATAAGAATTCATTTACGTAATTTGTTTTAGGATAAGAATTTGTTTTTCTAATTAAGAATGTGAAGAATTTATTTACGTAATGAATTCGTAGAGATGATGAATTTGCAAGGAACAAATTCAGGAAAATGATATAGCGCAAGAATTCTACCATAAGAATTCACAAGAATGGTGGACCCTGCCTGTTAAATACCAATTCCCACGTGTTAAACACCAATCACAATCGTCCATTTGGTATTTAACAGGTGGGGTCCATCATTCTTGTGAATTCTTACGGTAGAATTCTTGCACTATATCATTTCCCTCAAATTCATGTTGTTGGAATTTGTAAGGAACAACTCTTGGGATTTATGAATTTATAATGAACGATTAATGATTGAAATCATAATTTTTTTTTACATAAACTAAGAGTTAAGATTTATGTTTATCAAAAATCTTGGTTTAGATAATTATTTTGATGTAGATAATTATCTAATGATTTAGAGTTATCTATGGATTTAGATAATTATTCCAATCATCTTATATAGATAAACGATTCTATGGTTTATCCTAACAAATTTAATTATATGTTAATTAAATTTGTGTTATTTTTTTTATTAACTAGGTGGTAATAAGCATAATTGAAAATTATGTTCATTATTCTATTTCACAATTTTTTTGGTTATTCTGAATATTTTAACTATGAGTTAAAATTTCGTAAATGAGCTTTAAGATTTTAAGTACGTATTATATTTATTTAAATAATTTATGTGTTAAATGAATTATTTTAATATGACAATACATGCAATTAAATTTTAATTCATAGTATGCATGATTAAGAATTATTATTTTTACTTACAACAACAACAACAACAACGTACCCAGTATATTCCCAACTAGGTTGGGGTCTGGGGGGTCAGATGTACGCGGCCTT
>JAOWBN010203996.1:0-14507 GCA_028565015.1 Pinguicula moranensis | reverse complement strand
TTTTGACACATCTTGTAAATGATAAGGACATGTTTTTGTAACATTTGATTATGAAATGAAATTGATGTTTTCATTTCGTTTGAGTTGTATTTTTGTATGCAATCAATTGTGAGACTCCATATTTTATCAAACTCTAAATTAGTCCCTAGTCACTTGAGAGCTCATGTCGTGAGTCCATGATTACATAGGTTTTGACACATCTTGTAAATGATAAGGACATGTTTTTGTAACATTTGATTATGAAATGAAATTGATGTTTTCATTTCATTTGAGTTGTATTTTTGTATGCAATCAATTTTAAGGCACCATAAATGTCACAAAGCTTTATGATTGGCCCTATCCCATGGGTAATCCCCCTTATGCTTGCATAGCATGAAAGATGAGACTGATAAATATTATAGACAATCGCTTCAGTACGTCCGAAATGATGTTCTAAGTGAATCAAATGTGAAATGTCTTGGTTTTCACATTAAATCTTTGAATCCAAATGTAGAGGATAAAGATTAAGTATATTTATCAAAGGCTATGATTCGTATGGCATAAGTAAATGACATGCATAGCTAAGTGGGAGTCATACCATGACACACATATCATACTGTGTGTACTACAGAAAGCCCATTGTGAAAATGACAGAAGAATCCTCTAATTGTCCTTGTGTGATCATACGAATATACCTTTGTCCACCTAGACGTTACTCTTTGACTTAGAGCTATGGCTTGAAATTGAGGTTTGATGATGCTATTTTAATCTGTCATCCAAAGGCTATGATCTATATAGTCCAACAAACCATGCTAGGAAAGCAGTCGAGTTGATATGAATGGTCATTAGTGTCTAAAGACGAATCTGCAGTTTCACCATATTTGTTATGGCGGTTACATTAAGTATATAATCAAATATTGATTAGCTTAAAGGGATACATAGCTATCGGTGACGCGAAAAGGATTTGGGGTATCGTCATTTTGAAAGTGTCATGTTAGTTAAAATATGACTTAATATGAGACTGTTAGTTACTTTATGGTTACACGACTCATTTCTTGTATGAAGCGTCGGGAGATTTTGAAAATTGTATTTTGTAGTAGGACTTATGTAGTTGAGTGGGAGCTGTTAGATAAAGAATATTTTTAGTCTAATTGAATCGATTAGGGTTATTATTTATTAATTATCTAATATTGAGAGTCTTTATTATGGTAAATTCTACCATCATATTTAGACTTGAACTCTAATCTTCCCCAATAAATAGGACGTGTCAGACGCCTATTTGAGAAACACGATTCTTATTCTTATGTGTTGAGACCCAGAAAGAAATATATAGTTTCTCTCTCGAATTGATGTCTCATCATTTGTGAAAGCGGAGATCTGATACGTGGATTATAAGGAGATTCTAGTAGACTCATTGTTCTTGTTCGTGATATAATCAGTTGGAAGATTATAGTTCTATACGTTTCTGCATTAGAGATATCAATTTGTTGTTGTATTTAGTTTATTCGTTAGATCCGCTCTAACATATCCAAGTAATCTACATTGATAATGATAATTCTTGGATGGATTCTTCTAAGATTGAAAAATTAGGCTGAGGTTTTCGCCAAGAGACCAAGCTTCCGGTTCTTATAGATTAGGTGTGTGTATCTCTCTAAATCATAAATAGATCCCCTCTGACTGCTATTCATGCATGATCGAAGTACTTAGAGACACTATTTCTTGTTGCTAATTATGTATGTTGTGATCTATGTTCTAGTTCCCATGGTCATTTTGTGGTCGTAGTAACTACAGGGTTGAACCAGCCACTTCAAAGATGTGGTTAAGTCTTGTTAGTGGCTTGAATCTATGGCTCAGAACATTAAAGCCCTTGAGCAGGTGCGGATCCAATGGCACTGTGCCCTACCCTAAAAATAATTATTTGGCAAAATATTTTTTAAAAAAGCAGTGGGAATCCCAGCCCTTCCCCCCGCCTTAAAAAAATGTGTTATTGTGTGCAAATGGATGTATCAATTGGTGATTATGTGAAATAGACAAACCAAAAGTATTGATATTCATGTTATAGTATGGACACTACTGCTGCCCACGATTAAAGGTTGGGAGTTGAATCAAACTGATATGGATAATACTTTTATGCATAGTGACCAGTTGACCTGGTGAAGAAGTGTATGTGAAGTTTCCTATGGGATTATCTCCGTCTTGGAGTAAGGTATGCAGACTACACGAGTCTATTTAAGTTGTGCGCCAAACACCTACAAACAACTCTACAAGTTTATGAATTCCCGCGGTGTATTTATTTGTGTATGTGAAAATGGTGCACGACTTTATAACCTTATTCATGTGGATTATTTGGTGATTCCTGAAAGTTGTTCTTAGTCTATTGAAAAACTTAAAATTTATTTGAATTAATACTTAACATGAAATATTTGGGCCAAATGAAGTATATTGGAGTAGTTCGAGCTTCTCAAAGCATCTTCTTGTGCCAATGGAATTATGCCTTTGAAACAAAATCCTGATTTTTTGGTTTAGTTCAAGAAGGATCAGTATTGTCTGAGTTAAACCAATTACATCCTCACCGATCGTGTTCTTCAGTTAATATTTCATCTGAAAAGTTCGGCGGCAGTGTGGCTATTTTTGGCTACCAAATAGGCAAAAGTAAGACAGATCCTTCTGATCTTCGTCGAAGGTTGCAGACCTTATCTCAGGCGTTAATGACATGTGGTGATTATATTGATTCCTCCAAACTTGTTGCTGCCGAGTTGAGAATGAACGAGACATAAGTTTCTAAGGATAATCTCATCTCCTATATGGCAGGTGGACTTCACTCACAGTTCAATCTCTTCATGGTAAACATCAATATTCTCAGAGAAGAGAACCCGGTGTCCCTTGAGCAATTCGATAAATCTCTTCCCTCGTACGCAACCAAGATTCTTGCCGTTGTGGCTGAACCGGCCGCTTTTTACGGCAACTATGGCTACCAACAGCACTGCATAAAAAAGCAACACAGGGGTAAAACTTCTGGTAGATTTTTGCGTGACTCCCATGGGCCACAGGTTGGGTTCCGTGGGCTGCCACTGTACCTAGCCCAGAATTTCCAGTCGTAGGGCAGCAGTCCACGAGGCCGTGAGAGGATGGGACAGTGCCTCAGGTTTGGGCCTGGACATATTGGTTGTGGTCAATCTCATAGGCCAGCGCCATCAGATGACAATTCGTCCATCGAGCCTAATCCAAATGTTGTGAAATGCCAGATTTGTGATAAGTACTATCACAATGCTCTTGACTTTTATCATCGTATTAATTTTGCATATCAAGGGTGGCATACTCCTGCTCAACTTACTATTTTGGCTGCTTAAGCTAACGTGGATATAGGCGATAGCGTATGGTTTGTTGATAGCGGAGCTAATGAACACATTGTTAATGGTACTTCTCCTCTTGCACAGCAGCAACCCTACTCTAGAACTGACTGGGTCGCTGTTGGTAATGGTACAAGTTTGAGTATCATGAACACTGGCACTTTGAGCATTACGAGTCCCATACGACCTTTACATTTATCTCATGTCCTGCATTTTCCTAATGCTTTCGCCAATCTGTTATCTGCCTATAAGTTTTGTGTCGACAATAAATATTATTTTATTCTCACTGATTCTGGTTTCTTTGTTAAGCAACAAGATGGGAAAAATACTACTAAAGGGGCCGAATAGTGGTGGGATATATCCGATCCAGCTGAGCTCTCATCGACATCTCTTGAAGTTAAAGGGTTTTATCTTGGATGGTTGGCACTAAATCCACTTTCTCCATTTGGCATTCACGTCTCGACCACTCCTCCCCTGTTACTGTTTGGCATGTCATCACGTACTCCAATTTACCCTATGACGGGACCCTTCACTTTGGTTCAGTTTGTGAGCCTTGCCAGCTTAGGAAAAGTAAGCAATTACCCTTTAAATCATCCACTCGAGTTACTTCAAAATGTTAGAACTGATTCATCTCTATGTATGGTCTTATTCAGTACTTTCTATTCTTGGATTTCATTATTATGTTATATGTTGATGATTTCACTTGTTTTACATGGCTATATTTTCTCAAAGCAATATCCTATGTGTTTCAAACCGTTATCACTTTTCGTGCAATGGTCGGAAAAAATTCTAGTGATAGAAAAAGAGTATATGATTTTATCATCTCCCCCTATTGGACATATCTTTGAGTTTTCTCATACCAATCACTTTGACAAGCTTTTCATAAATTGCAGTAGGTAGTGCTTTTGTAAAGAAATCTACCAGATTGTCACATGATCAAATTTTCTGAATATTTATATCACCATTTTCTTGAAGGTTGTGTAAGAAAATTTTTAATTGATATATACTTCATCCTATCCCCTTTAATGAAACCTTATTTAAATTGAGTAATGCAAGTTGCACTATCTTCATAAAGAATAGTTGGAATGTCCTTCTTGGTCTCCAAGTCACACATTTCACGAATATGTTGGGTTATGGTTCTTAGCCAAATGCATTCACGACTTGCTTCATAAATTGCAAGGATTTCTGTATGGTTGGAGGAAGTAACGACAATGTTTGTTTAATAGAACGTCACAAAATAGTTGTATCTCCACAAGTAAACAGATAGCATGTTTGAGATCTAGTTTTGTATGGATCTGATAAATATCCAGCGTCAGCATAACCAATTAACATGGGTTAAAAATATTGGGATAGTATAAACCCATATCTATTGTTTCTCGAAGATACCAAAAAACGTGTTTGATTTCATTCCAGTGTCTTCTAGTTGGATAAGAACAATATCTTGCTAGTAAATTCACTGCAAAAAATATATCAGGTCGTGTATTATTAGCAAGATACAGTAGTACTCCAATTGCACTAAGATATGGTACTTCAGGACCAAGAAGTCATTCACCATCTTTTTGAGGGTGGAATGGATCCTTTTTCACATCAAGTGATTTTACCACCATTGGTGTACTCAATAGATGTGCTTCGTTCATATAAAATCTTTTAAGCACTCTTTCCAAATAATTAGATTGATGCACAAATATTCTATCTGTCAAGTGCTCAATCTGAAGACTTAAACACAATTTTGTTTTTACAATATCTTTTATTTCGAATTTCTTTGATAACTCTTAAGGAGTTCCAATAATATTTAAGTCATTTATATAGACAGCAATGATGACAAGTTTTGATCCAGATTTCTTAATAAAAATACATGGGCATATTGGATTATTTTTATAGTCTACCTTTAATAAGTATATGCTCAAGCAATTGAACCACATACGTCCGGATTGTTTCAGTCCATATAGGAATTTATTCAATTTAATCGAATAAATCTTTCAAAATTTGAACTTTGTCCTTCTGGCATACTTTAAATCCTTTAGGGATTTTCATGTAAATATCATTTCTAGTGAGCTATATGAATAAGTTGTTACTACATCCATCAGTCGCATCTCAAGCTTTTCATGAATTGCCAGACTTATCAAATAGCGAAATGTGATGGCATCCATCACGGGAGAATAAGTCTCTTCATAATCAATGTCTGGTATTTGGGTAAAACCTTGCGCGATAAGTCATGCTTTATATCTCACGACTTCATTTATCTCATTTCTTTTCCGCACAAATACCCATTTATATCAAACTGGTTATATACCTTTTGGTATAGGGACTACTGGTCCAAAAACTTCATATTTTTCTAAAGAACTGAGCTCTGAAACAATTATTTCTTTCCATTTTGGTCAAGCATATCTGTGTTTACATTCCTCCATAGATGTAAGTTCAATATCCTCATTCTCTTTCATTATATCGCATACAATATTATAAACAAAAATGTCGTCGACGTTTATTGCATCTCGATTCCATCTTTTTCCCATTACGACATAATTTATGGAGATCTCCTCATTTTCAGGTACCTGAATTTCTTCATTGATGTCGTTTGTCTCTTCTGGAGTATTACGGGTCTCTGTTGGAGATTTTATTTCCTTTTCTAGAATATTAAGGATTTCTGCCGTAGATGTTATTTCTTCTTTTGGACCATTCTTTATGTTTGCTCCTTTTTTTCGAGGATTTTTATCTTTGGAACCGATTGGTCTTCCACGCTTCATGCGTGATTTAGACTCATTTGCTGTAAAAATTTGTCCTTCTGGGATATTAAGTTTAATTGGAGTATTTGCAGATGGTATATGAGATTTGGTTACCGTCTTCAGGTCGGGAAACGCATCTGGCAATTGATTTGCTAAATTTTGCAAATGAATAATCTTTTGACTTAAAGTTCACATTGTCGAGAACAAGGATCAAAATGTAATAGTGAAATTCATGCCAGGATATATTCTTTTACAGCTATTTATTTTCTCCCCTGTTAGAAAAATTGATTCATCAAAAAGGCAATCAGCAAATCTTGTTGTAAATGAATCTCCAGTTAATGGTTCTAAATATTTAATTATCGAGGTAAATTCATATCCAACATATATTCACATCCTCCTTTGAGGACCCATCTTTGTGCGTTGTCGAGGAGCAATTGGTACAAATACCACACATCCGAATATTCTTAGATAGGAAATGTTTGGTTTTGACCATAAACCATTTGCATCGGGAAAAAATTATTATAATTTGTTGGCCTGATACGAATAAGTGCTGCCGCATGCAAAATTGCATTGTCCCCAAGCAAATACGGGGAGTTTAGAATGCATAAGCATTGGCCTTGCAATCAATTGGAGGCATTTAATAAATTATTCAACCAAACCATTGTGTATGAACATGTGCAACAGGAAGTTCAATGGTTATCCCAATTGACATACAATAGTCATTGAAGATTTGTGAAGAAAATTCAGCAGCATTATCTAAATGAATTTTCTTTATTAGAAAATCAAGAAAATGAGCTCGCAAGCAAATTATTTGTGCAAGTAATCTTGCAAAAGATAAATTGCAAGTAGATAATAAGTCACATGTGACTATTTAGTTGATACATCAATCAGAACAATAAAATATCTAAATGGTCCGCATAGTGGGTGTATAAGCCCATATATATCTCCCTGAATTCTTTAGAGAAAATGTAGGATTTTTATACCCAACTTTATTTAATGAATGTCTTGTAATCAGTTTGCCTTGAGAGCAAGCAACACTTGAAAATTCACTGATTTGAAAAATCTTCTGGTTTTTCATTGAATGACCACGTGAATTCTGTATAATTTTTCACATCATAATTAATCCAGGATGGCCTAACTGGTCATGCCAAACTTTGAAAGTCTTATTAGTCTTTAGACTTTTAACAGCATAAATTCAACTATTCTAATTGTTGTGTAATACAATCCTGAGGACATTATGGCTAATCTTTCTAAGATGCATTTGTTACATGAAATAATTGATGTAATGCGTAAGTATTCTTCATCTTTTTCGTTCATAATCTCGATATGATATCCATTTCGGCGAATATCTTTAAAATTGAATAAATTTTGTCGAGACTTAGATGAGAATAAAGCATCATCAATTGTGATATTTGTCCCTTGTGGTAGTACAATTTGTGTTCTTCCAGAGCTTTTAATTAATTTTGTATTATTAGATATTGTATTAACATAAGCTTCTCTTGTATAAAGAAAAATAAAATATTTTTTGTTGTTGAGTATGTGTGTGTTGTTGCACTGTCTGCGAGACATGCATCTTTCTCATTTGATTTGGATAAATTTATAGTTATCTTCAATATAAATAAAAGTAAGAAATGAACGAAATTAAACTTATAATAAAGTAACGGTTATATAATAAATTAAGCATAATACTGAGGAATACCAAAAAAACTTCGATATTTTTGCCACTATTCATTGGATCGGGGTGGACAAAGAAATCATCAACATCTAGATGTGTTATATCAAATTTTTCATGGAGAAAATCATCTTGTTGAACAAGATCCATCTTTACATTGGGCATAGAATTTTGAACAAAGTTTGTCTCCGCATTCTTTCCTTTAACTCTTGACACTTGATAAAGTTCTACAAGGTACTTTGGTGTACGACAGATACAAGAACAATGATTGTTCATCCCACATCGATCCACAAATATTTTCTGCATTCTTGTTGTCTTGAGATTCTTTTATTACGACCTTATAAGTTTTTTTCTTTCTCCTACATCGATCCACAAATATTATCTCATTTTTTATTCTTAATAGTTGCAGAAGCATTAAAAATATTGCTAGCACAAAGTAAAGATCAAGTACTTTTCAATAGATTTCAGATGGATAATCATGTAATAACACAACTCCAATATATGGATGACACCTTCATTTTTGAAGATGAGAGCATACAGGATATCATAGCTATAAAACATACTCTCAAGTGTCTAGAACTAGTGAGTGGTCAGAGAGTAAATTTTCACAAAAGCAGTTTCATCGAGATAAACATATTAGAGGAAGAAATGGAAATGTTTCCCAATGAAAAATATATACGCTACCATTCATATATTTGGGCCTACCTATTGGACAAATCCCTTCAAGATGTGCCTCTCGAATCCAGTGGTTAAAAAGATTAAAAAAAGATTGAAGGAAGGCTAGACTAATCAAGGTTGTACTGACTCATTTGCCAGTGTATTATATGTCAACTTTGTAAAGCCCCCTAAGACTACTCAACTCAACTCAACATACCCAATATATTACCAACTAAGTTGGTGTCTGGGGGCTCAGATGTACGCGGCCTTACCCTTATAATTATACAAAGAGGCCGTTTCCGTTGGGACCCAATATGAATTGCGTCAAATGTATCGAATTTCAGCAACTTCACTAAATAGAAGCACTGAAATTTAATGGAGCCATTTTGCTTTAGTCCATTATTAGCACAAAACTAGAAGAATTGTCAATAATGACTCTTCCTCCATTTTGGACTACTTACAAAATGGGGGATGAAAGTTAATTAAACAAGAAAACAGTCTTGGATAGAATTTATTAGGAACAAAATACGGATCCCTCTACATCATTCATGAGGGGGAAACTGCTCAGCCACAATACTACCGCTCATCATGGTGGAAACAACTTGTTACTCTTATAAAAGCAACTAGCTAGTTCGGAAAAATATCACAAAAAGTAGGAAACGGGAAAGAAACCTACTTCTGGGAAGATAAATGGGTTGAAAATTTCAGGATATGTGATCAATTTTAGGGATTGTATCTAATATCTGAAGATAAAATTCTCAACGATCAGCCAAAAAATTCACTATAATGAAGACAGAATTCTTGTCTGAAATTTAGCTGGAGAAGGGGATTATTCCTCAAAGAAGAATCATATCTATATCAGTTGATGGAAATCATCAGTAATCTAACACTTAGCAACACTCAGACTAACCGTTGGAATTGGAAAAAGAAGTACAACGCAATTACACAGTAAGATCAGGATACAAAGAAATAAGAGATTATACCGGGAGAATATCACATCGTCGCCAAAACCTAGCAAAAAAAATGGTGCTTGATTGCACCTAACAACTTTCTGCTGGAGGATGTTGCAGAACAAAAGTCCTACAGCAGATAGCCTAACAAGAAGAAGAATTGCAATTACTGGAATAAATTATGCTCTTTTTTGTGTGAAAATCAGCTAGAAACTTTCAGATTATTATCTCTTGGTGTTTAATAATAGAGGTCCAGTGTTCGAGCCCTGCTAGAATAGAAATCAAACTTTTGAGTCACGCATTTAGGTCCGATCGTAATTTTGAATCATACCCGCAACTAATTGGTATTGTACACTGTACGACCGCATAGTAACTGGAGGATAAACCGAGTTTCGATACTTCCGTTACCCAAAAAAACTAATAGAAACTATAATAGGAATTAAATTCTCCTTTTTCTATAAATTCCAATGTGTCTTTCCTTTTTCGTTTCTTTTTCCTCCTCTTTCTCCACTTTATAGATAGCCGAATTAAATTCCATCTCCTTCTTCTTCACTGTTGGCTGCCAACTGCCTACTTCGACTTTTCCGTGGTAGATTGGCGGACAACTCCTGTTTGGTGCAAAAGAGGGGCGGACAACGGCTGCTCACAGGAGGCAATTTCGGAGTGGCATCCTCCAACACCACCTCCTCTTTATCGTTGAGGCACGAGCAAGTGTCCTTGCCTTTGGGAATGTTTGGAAGGAATTTCTAACTGGGCTGGCTAATGTTTTGGGGTAAGCTCGGCCTATTCGGATAGATATGTTTTGCAAGATTACTGCAAGAGCCAATTGATCAGATTTCCACCAGTTTTTTATTGTTTATTGATGTATTAAACTGTAGATGTTTTAAGCCGTTCAATAGCACTGCATTTGTACAAAATTTGAATAGCCCATTAAAATCCAGCCATTGATCTACTGTAAAGATCAATGGTATATCAGCCCTCAGATTAAAATTGCTTAGTGGACAGGATTCAACAGATGAGAACATATAAAAGGCAATAGGACAAACAACCAACATACAATTTAATACAACCTCTTCACCTTCACGAGATGGCAGAAAAACCTAACAATGGCAAAGGTCGATCACACGGACAAAGACAAGCATCTGCATCTCACCTAATCTATTATATCTAATACAAGAATCGCAATATCAAATCAATCGTAGTGACTTCCCTTATTTACTTCGCAGCATAAGCATATTGTTCTTATGGCTGTTTAATACCTCTTCACGCCAATCCTACTCCGACGAAATGATCATCTTCTGGTGCAGCAATAACGCCCAAGCATCGGAATCAGGGGCGGAGGGAGGGGACCAGGGGCATGGTCCCCCAAATTTAAAAAACAAAAATAAATTATAGGTAAAAAAATTATTTTTTTATTTTGGTCCCTCTTAGAATATATATACATAATGCTTCAGCATTTTACAGAAATCCCCCCAAATGAGTTAGTTGGCACCTCCACTTAAGTTTCTCTATGATGTTGGCCTTGGGTTCGAAACACAGTCAAGATTTACTGTTTTTATTTTTATAAATAAAAAAAAATGGGAAGAACTGGACTCTGGAAAGTGCGAATTTTCAGTACATCAGCCACTAGGCAAGAGACAATATTCAGTAGCACCGTTAACATAGTTAATATTTTTATAAAAAAAAATGGGAAGAATTGGACTCAAACCTGTGATGGAAAGTGCGAATTTTCAGTACATCAACCACTAGGCAAGAGACAATATTCAGTAGCACCGTTAACATAGTTAATATTTATCTGTTAACTAATTCTAATAGTATATTATTTTTGCAATTCTCTAATATAATTGTTTTTTTACAATTCAATATTTTAGTGGATAATTTTATCTAACATTTATTCTTACGAAGCTGATTAAAAATTGTTATTGTCTCTATATCGATGATATTAACTTCTAAAATATGCATATCCGATCGATATTGAAAATAAAATAATTTTAAAAAAATTAAATAAATTTGATTATTCTAATTTTACCGTAATATTTAAACGCGCATACTCTCGAACCTGATTTAACTCAATCTAATCAACTTTATTCAAACCGAAAAAAATTTGGCCCCCCCTCACCAAATTTCCTGGCTCCGCCCTTGATCGGAATACCAGTTGAGAAAATCATTTTTCAGAATCGAGGTAACACATCAGATCTACCATCCGGTTAGCCTCATACGTCCACGGCGTTGAGAAAATCAGTTGGCCAGACAATCATCGGATATTGTACAAGTGGCTTAACAAAACGATCCAAAGCCATAACCAAAACATAGATCAATGCCAGAACCAGTAAAATCCCCAACAGAAGAAACAATCACAAAGATTAATCAGAGAGGCGAAATGGTATTATTTATGCGACCAGGGACGATGATCCAACGAACGGATGGGAGAGTGCTACCCGAGAGTTAGTGTTAAATTTAGTAGACCCGGCCAAATAGTAAACGGTCCCGGGTCTGAATTCAGTCCAACAGTGACTGAATTCAGGCTCGGGTAGAGATATTAAGTGATAATTCAGGCATTTTAATCCCGATTTGATGACGATTTTTGTATTCCATCTTAAACTTGCATTATAAAATTATGTTTTTGATCTTACTATTCAAAATAATGACTGCATTACTAGGTGCTGCGACTTTCCTAACCTAACAATTTTATTCAGTATTTTCAATTAAGTTGGAATTTGGGGTCAGATGTACGGAGCCTTACCCTTATAATTATATAAAGAGGCTATTTTTGTTTGGGACGCAGATGTGAGATGGGTATATGAAGTTTAATTGATCGCGACGGGATAACTTAATCCGCGATCCACACAATTCCAATCGTTCTTCTCTGGTTCATCTGCGATCCTTCCGCAACAGAAATCTTCCGGCGAGAAATATGTCTCCGACCTCAGCAAAATATTCGTTCCGGCGACACTCCGAAGACACATCTGCAGCTCTGTGAGTAATTGTATTGTTATATTCTTCAAATTTATAGTTTTGTGATGTGGCGGATGCTTTTTGTGGATTTTGGTTTGACTTCTGAGTTGAGATTCATGAGATCTTAATCGGTGAGTTTTTTTGTTCGTATCCATAGAAGTTTGGAGCTGGAATGGACATTGAGCATAAACAAGCGGAGCACATAGGCTATTTTGTGAAAAAGGCTTCGTATATCAAGTGCGCGAAGTTCTCCGCTGTTGTCGTCGAAGCAACTTCACATCCTTCGCTTTTCGCATTCTCAGAGATTCTCTACGTTCCTAATGTTCTCGAGGTATGCTTTTGTAATGTACCCACTAATGGCTGAAGGCTCGTTGAAGGGGTGGGTTAAGAGGAAGAGAAGATCTGAGAGGAGAAGAATTCCTGGGAAGATGAAAACCGTTGGTAGTTCGCTTGAATAAATGGAGAAGTCAGTTTATATTTTTGTAATGAAGCACGTGAGTTTTGTTAAGAGAATCGTGGTCGCTTATTTTGTAATCGGAAGTGTGGAAGTGTTTAAAGTAGCAGTAGAAAGGACTACTATAAATAGCTGTAATCGTGCGGGAGTAAGACTAAGAAAGAAAATATTGTCTACTTCTACTTTGACTTTTCTCTCTCCCCAAATTCTCCTATCTTCTACACTCTTCTGTTACTGTTCTTCTCCTCCCTTCTTCAAAATTCTTCTCTGGAACTGGAAATCGACAGCGTGAAGACTGTTACAGCTTTCCTCGTCTTGTGATAGTTTTATGTCGGACGCAAGGTCCTTCAGACATAACCTTTGTGGACTCAACAGAATGTGTTGAAGTTGGGCTTGGAAATGTTTATTCCATTTGTTTCTTGTGGTTTTGATTTGAATGTAAACGTATCTCTTCTGTGAGTGAAGTTTTTTTTGGTAAAGTCTCCAAACAATCCGGACCGTTTATCTGGTGAAGGATCAAAGGCGCTGAACAAGACACGTTGAACCATCTCGACCATTGGAAGCAGACTCCTCGTAATCCTCACTCAAACTGCACAACCGTTGGATGTTGCCAAGTAATCCAACGATTGTCAATACATCAACAAATGACAGATCTCATCTCCACCGCTCATCTCCTTTGGAAATCAACGATAGAAGATGGACCGCCTCAGCAATAAATCCACACCATTGATTGCACCTAATCTAACGGTGGAAGACGAGGCGACTTAAACAATCCTATTTACACTACTTCGACACTTCAAACCCTACACACACTTGAGCAGGTTTTGATTTTGATTGTGTCTCGCTTGCTAATCTCTGTCTCTGTTCAATCTGAGTTTGATGTTAAGATAGATCCGTGTGTGGATCTTTTGTGGGTGATTTAGTGATTTGTGCGGGATCTCTATTGTTAGGTGGTGAGAATTCGTCCTGCAATACCGGAACTCCCACATCTCCGGTAAATCTGTAACATAGCTCCGGCTGCCACATCTTGAGAAGAAAATAGCTACAACGAGTGTCCTAGTTGGGACACTCAACGTGGATGTAAGCGAAGGGAGAAATCCCTTCGAAGAACCACGGATTTAACCCCTCGATCTCATTTTACTTTCTGTTTTTCAATTGTTTAAGATTTCTGAAATCTACTAATCTGCTACATAAGAAATACAGAGTTTAGGATCCACATAAATTCCTACAGTGGTATCAGAGCAGGTCAAAAGCTTACGGAGGAATCAGTGGATCTACCATTACAACACAGGAAGCAAGAAAGGCCAACCAAGGGGCTTGCCTTGGAAACCTAACATTGTTAGGATGGGTAACAATTTCTGTTATCTAATTCAGTCTTTTAATTTCTTAGATTTCGTGAGCATTAAAACCTGATTTACTGTATTAGTTGTCTGCTGAATTTGATTCTCTCTGTTTTTAGCAGTAATTGATTTTCTGTTTTAAGTATTAACTTGCCTGCTGAATCTGATTCTATCTTAGGTATTCTATCTTAACATCATCCTGTTGAGCATTAAAACCTGATTTACTGTATTAGTTGTCTGCTGAATTTGATTCTCTCTGTTTTTAGCAGTAATTGATTTTCTGTTTTAAGTATTAACTTGCCTGCTGAATCTGATTCTATCTTAGGTATTCTATCTTAACATCATCCTGTTGAGCATTAAAACCTGATTTACTGTATTAGTTGTCTGCTGAATTTGATTCTCTCTGTTTTTAGCAGTAATTGATTTT
>JAOWBN010203986.1:0-14508 GCA_028565015.1 Pinguicula moranensis | reverse complement strand
CATAAACAGGTTGGGCCTTGAAGCTTTGTAGGTCGTCTTGAGCTTCCTTGATGGGGGCCTCACCTTCCTGAACACCAGAGGGAACTTGATCTTGGAGTCATGGAACTGCTTCGTACTCTCCCTCTTGCACAGCTTGGCAGGGATGGTGGCTGTCTTGATGATCTGTATGCAGTGATGTCGGACCCTGTGACGAGAAGCCATCTCGGTGTACATCTGCTCGACAGCACCATTCAAAGTGGTATCTCTGTACTCCTTGTACATGTTATGATAACCAGTGCGACTCTGGTACCTCAACCAAATTCCAAAGTTCTTGATGGTGGTAGGATTCTTCTCGAAGATCTATGAACATATGAGAAAGACGTTTTAAGATTTTGAACTCAATGAAATAAATCAACGTGAAACCCTTTATTGGTCCCAGAAAGACAAATGACCAAGCGTGGATGAAAAACAGCTCTTCATTTTACAAATAAAGTATTAACACAAAGGCGTTAACAACACAAGGAAGAAGCTCAACAGGAAATAATCGACTCATTCCTCGCAATGAAGCATCTCAACAGAATTTATACACCCTCACGTTATCATCATTATGTAGAGTTCAAAAGTTACCATTCCTACGCACGAATTAATGTTAACCAATAGTTAAAAAAAAGAATAGTATAATAACAACAATTGTCATACAGCAACAAGAAAAAAGCTTTTACGACAACACTTTTCATTTACTTGAGAATGACATCTAAGACTAGGTAGTGACAAAATGGTGAAACAGAATTTAGAATATAATTGCAGCATCTAAGCTTTTGCTAATTAACAAATTAATAAGCGGCAGCATCACATGCCATTACTGGATGACAAATTTTTTTCCACAGGAAACACAAGGAGATAGATCAATAAGTACAGCAACAAGTTACCCAAACATCACGCGGGTACCATAATTCTGTCATCACACAAGTTGTAACGAAAGCAGAGAAACTATAATAGCAGTTTATCTCTAGTACCAGACAACAGTAGAAAATGAGACGCGAGAACATATACCTCGTTGATAGCAAGGACCTGTCCATTGCTCTTCTTCACTTTCTTAAGTTTCCTCAAGAAGTACCTAAACAACGAAAAAAACAAATATCACAATATTGATACTTGAACAAGGATGAGACTGATACGATTACAGAATGATCCTTTATATTTGCTGGGAATGCTTATGCACAATCAAAAATAAGAAATGGGATAGATATGATTACCAGAATTTCGACTTAGCGCGGACTTCGTTGGTCGCCCAAAGCTTCATGCGGTAGATTTTGGGTTGCTCATCCGACTCCGTCGGGAGAGCTCGCCCCACCACCTGATACTGATGAAACTGCACAACACAGATCCCAAAAAATGCCAATCAACATCATTTTTCAATGCTTCAATAAAAAATTCTACCACCAGCAACCAAGAAAAACTGACGACCGAACGAAAAGACGAGTAAAGCTACTGAATACATAGAATCGCCAGTAGCTACATACCTTGTATACCACCATTTCGGTCGAAGGTTAAACTTCTGTGTCTCGCTAGGGGGTGCCGGCGCAGACGCAAGAGTTATATGCTAAAGTTGCGGAGCAGAGGTAATAAAAAAACCCTAGTTGTTCTATGGGCTCATTCGTTGAAAGGGTTCTTTCCTTTGGGCCCAGGAATTTATATATATGTGCTTGCAAATGATATCAAATAGTTTCATTTTGATTGGGCTATTTAGCCGTATTTTAAATTGTGAAAACTAAATATGCTAATATTTTTTTAAATTTAATCTCTTAAGAATATAAGAGAGTAATGTTATAATTTTCAAAAGACATGTCACGTTTATTTTTTTAGCTATCCCAACGGTTCTTGTACTTTGTTCTGATTAGCTTATTATAATTCCTGACCATTTTCTCTATGGGCTATGGCTGTTTTGATGCTACTGGGCTATGGCTGTTTTGATGCTACTGGGCAATGGCGGAACTAGCACAAATATTAAGGGTGGGCTGGACCATAAATTTTTTATTTTTTAATATTAAAATCTTACCTATGTATGGGCCGATCCAAAAATGACCCCGGACTGAAGCACGTGCTGGTCCATACATAGGTCCACCCGTGCTACTGGGCAAATATGCGACTATTCTGAAATAAGGTCATATTTTGTACAGATATTCTTTTACTATTTTTTTTATTTTTAAAAGGGGTGGTGTTTTGCGCAATTACTTAAAAGATAATTATTAAAATTTTATTTTAATTATATATTATAAAATTAATATTAAATTATCAAAATAACCTTGACAAAATAGTTAATGAGGGTAATATTGTATTGTAAGAAGGGGAAAAAAAATATTAGAAGGTACTTATTTTTTAGAAGGTTTTTCTTCTTAAAATAAGAATAAATAGTAGAAGAATGACTGCGCAAAATACTGTTTTTCTAAAAAAAATTTGTTTATAAGTCAATTATAATAAGCAAATAAAATAAAAGGAAAAAACATGCCGCCGCATTGGATTTAGATATATATACACTTGTCATTTGGCGAAGTGTTTCTTCGAGAGAGAACAAGAGAAAGAAGAAAGAGCGGGAGGTTTTACCTTCTCCATTATTGACCTTTCTTCTGTCTCCTCCAAAATGGAAGAAGGGAATGACATCCCTAACCCCGCCGCACCCTCTCCCTCGTCCGATCATGAATTCAGCTGCGATGAGGATCATCAAGATTTGGCGACCCTCGGGGACACTGACCTCGCCGAACCCCAGCCGCCGCCTGTGGATCAGCCGAAGCCCGCGTTGTCGGATGATCTCCGTCGGAAGATTATTAAGCAGGTGTGTTTTCTTGCTTCTGCCTGTACTGCTGGTTATTCGAATTACTTGAGTTTGAAATTTGGGATTTGGTAGTCTAGGCATTTTTTGTACATTTTTTTTATCCTAAGATAAGAGTTTAGTTGTTGGATTTCTTTCTTTATGATTGTCGGGAAACCTTGGGGTTAAGCTTGAGCAGTGGAGCTGAGCATTTACTTAGTCTGGCACTAGTTAGTCCCTGCTTTGCTTCTGTCTTGTATTTGATTGTTTTACTTTGCTATACAAACACTTAAATAAATTAAATTTTGGCTCTTGTATATTTTCATATACTTCTTGAACTGTTAGGAGAGCTTTAACATCCGGATGACAGGAAGAATAGGTAGTCGAAACATTCCTTCAGTCAGTTTTTGATAGATTTAATGCTTATTTTCAGTTCTTTTCTCGTCCGAGTTTATTTAGTCTTAGTTTTTGTCAATTATTTTCTTCATATTTTCTCCCTTTCCGTAGTAGGTTGTTCTATGTTCATGTGGAAATTCAATTCTTGATGCCAAGCAAGTCAATGACATGTTTGTAGCAGAGACACGTGTTATCCTACTTGTTTTTGAAAAGAAATTAGGTAGTTACTTCATTAGAAAATTTAACTGATCTCAGGGTGCCCGCTAACGCATGTCCCAGATTTGTCCTCGGTTATGTTCTGACACTTCCTTTAGCCTGTTTGTATATCAATCAAGAGAAACTTATCTGAACTCTGTGCTTTCCAGGTGGAGTATTACTTCAGTGATGAGAACTTGCCCAACGACAATTTTCTTCTGAAATATGTGACAAATAATGCAGAAGGATTTGGTGAGCATATCATACATGCCCATTGATTAATTTTTACCCTTTTCTTTTCTGATTGGTACAAAACATTCTTTTAATTTTCAACAATTATGCAACTTATTATGGTTATAATTGATATCTGGAGTTACCTTTCTAAGAGTATATTACTGTCTGAAAAGAATCCTCTATGTTGTAGTTCCTGTTGGAGTTATTGCGTCTTTTAGAAAAATGACGAAGCTTACAAGAGACAAATCATTGATCATTGCTGCACTGAAGGAATCCTCTGTTCTTGTAAGTGGCTGAATTGCTCTTAGAGCAACACTCATCAAAGTAAGCTATATGATATAGACATAGCTTTGTCATAGGTTTTGTCTTCTGATGTTAACCAAATATAATCGTTTATTTCACGAGGCAGTTAGTCTTCCATTTCTTCCTCCATTTTGTACTTGTATGTGACAAGAAAACCACTTTTCTTTTACTGCAGGTTGTTAATTCTAATGGGAAGAAGGTGAAGCGACTTTTTCCTCTTCTGTTACCAGAGCTCAAAGATCCAATGGTATGCATCCTTGTTTTTTGTATGACTTGGATATTATATTCTGTGGGGGTAGTCCAGTTGGCATTGGATTCTTCATTCGTTTTCTAGGCTTGCACTGTACTGGTGGAGAATCTACCAGAAGATCATTCCGTGGAGAACATTTGTCGAGTTTTTGGTGAAGCTGGAAAGTAGGCAATCTGTTCTTTTTTCTTTTTTAATCTTTTAACCTACTTTATCCCAGCCTTATAGAACTTTTCTTATTAATCTTAGCATAAAGAACATCACCATCCGCAACCCACATGATGCTAGAGAGCCAGAAAAACTGACAGTTGCAGAGAAGTTGATAAGCGGGAAGGTACGGAATTTTTCTATTTTCCTTCAGCCCTAAAGATAAAGAAGTTTTCTTGAGATTCTGTTCCTTCTTCTTCCTCTTTGTCTTCCTTCTCTTTTGAGTCCAGCTGAACACAACTGCACCCACTAGCACTAGCATTATTGCATACTTGATTCTTTATGCAAGCTATGGTGCTATTTTTTTTTTTTATCTAATTAGTCTCATTTTTGTCCCTTTTGTGTTCCTGAATATTTGAAGCTGCATGCTCTTGTGGAGTATGACTCTGTGGATGCTGCAGAAAAGGCTGTAAGTTTGAAGAAATTCCCTGCTTTACTTCCCCCTCCCTCTTCTCCACCGCTCCCTTCCCCCCATCCTCACTCTCACTCTCACTCTCACTCATGTTACCCCCTTACCCTTATCTCTACCTCCCGCTTCCCAGATATTGATTGCTTATAATTTGGTGTAGGTGGCCACCTTAAACAACGAACAAGATTGGAGATATGGATTGCGGGTTAAGCTTCTCAAGAAATTGGTAACTGATCATATTGCCTTGCTCTTTTCTGATCTTTGGCCTACTCAGTCTCCACTTCTGTACAGTATACCAAATTCAAGGATGTTCTTTTTCATAATGTTTGTTTAGGTTGAGGATCATTTATCAAGTGAAAAAAATGGACTGCATATATGTAAAGAGAAAGACGGACATAAGGGTCAAAATCGAGGACGTGGGAGGAGACCGAAGTATCAAGGCTCAAATGGAAATGGTATATATCTTTCACCACAACTCATTTCATACGCTTGAACTCCCTGTTATTCCCCTTCATCTAATCTTCTATTTTCAGGCCGCGGAGCTCAAGGTTCTACCCATATAGTTGAGCCATCAAAGCCACCGCCAGGCCCAAAAATGCCTGATGGAACCAGAGGGCTCACAATGGGCAGGGGACGCCCTCTGTGCTAACTGAAGGCAATGTGATCAGATTATAATGCATAAGCTTCAGCATCTGCTGCACTCTACAATCTGTGATTTTGATTTGTAGAAGGGGAGCTTATAGTCTGCATGAAATCTGTGTTGCTTTGGTTTCGTATAGTTGCGTGCCTATCTGTACAAGATGCTGACTGTCACTTTATCCATATTTTCTTCATATGTGGATAAACTAGATCTCTCCTCTGTTGATGTTTGGGCTTAATGTTGGTTCAATCGCTTCTGGTTCTGGGTATGATAATTCTTTTTCGTAAATAGATATGTTTTCTATTTTTAAAGTGTTATTTTTTTTAGTGATGCTACTTTGTAGAAATTATAATTTATGAGGCCATTCTGAGTTCAGGAAATGTTATTAGTGAATTATTCTTAATTTTTTTTTTATTTTACTCTAGTAAATTGTTATAAGATCATTTAATATATTACAAAGTTAATTTTTAATAAAAATAATCACAAAACATATATAAAAATCCTTATAACAAAATATTTATATATTATTATTTTATTATTTTTAACAATATATTATTATTTTATTATTTTTTAACAATATATTATTATTTTATTATTATTTTAACAATATATTATTATTTTATTAATTTTTTTAGCCCATGGTGTGAATCATCAAGATATCTTTAAAAAAAAAAAAAACTAACTGATAGCATATGGATTATATCTTATATTTTTTTTCAACTACATACGGTATGGATTATGTTTAGTATTTTTTTAAGCTTAGTAGCCACTATGGCACATTTCTCATTGAAATGTAATTTCTTATACAAACAACTATTATTTTACCAATTTTATAATATAATAATATTTAATTGACTTTATAAGTTAGAATAATCTATCAATGATTTTATTTTAAATAATTACAGTATTTGCGCCATTACTGATGGAATTGCTTTTAAATAATTACTTTTGAATAATTACAGTATCATGATCTTCAGTCTTCGCCTCCCATATATATATACAAATGCAGAATGCTACATAAAGAAGAAAAATATAAAGATTCATAGTTCATAGAGGCGAAGATAGCTCAAGAGATTTTGGTGAGGGATGAACCAATGACGGATCTAAAAAAAATTTATGGGGTGTCCAAATTTTTTTTATAAGGTCTAAATTTTTTTGGGGTAAATAATATTTTATATAAGCATATTTAAATTTTTTTGAAACCCCAAATGCATTCTTTGAATGAAATAGTACTAAAATTTGACCCAAACTCATTAAAAAAAAATCTTCAAACATATTTAAATTTTTTTAGGCCCAAATATATGTAAAAGGTGGCAAAAAATTTCTGTCAAAATCAAATTCAGGCAATAGACAATTTAATACTTTAAAGAATGAGTGTTAAAGTAAAGTTGGACTTGGGCCGAAAGGCCAAACAGGTGAATGTAGCTGCCCGGAATAACAAGATATCTACCTGGTTTTACAAATACAATTAGACCTTGGTTTTGATCTAGAGACTTGTGAACTGAATGAACAAAACTTTATTTTCCTTGCTGGTACAAATCAAAACTTAGTCTATGATAAGTGGTCAGACCCCATTTGTGAGGAAAAATCAAACCCTCCAAAACCCATGGGTGCAGATGAAAATTTTCAAAACCCGATAGGAGGGTGGGTTGGGTTGGATTGGAATGGCTACCTACTTGTTTCCTCACGTGGGTCAAAAATGGAAGAGGACGAGAGACCCTTTACGCCGGATACAAAAAATATATGATATGCAGGGGTGGAGGGAGGGGGGATCAGGACGGCCATGGTCCCCCCATAATTTAAATAAAAAAATTACATGTAATTTTTTTATTTTTTTTAAATTTTGTCCCCCCTAGATCATCTAATGTTATTTGTTCCTATATTGAAATGAAATGCTAGCTGTCTTAGTGGTGATGTTGTCTATTTTGAAATCGAAGGGTTGGGGGTTCGAATCTTTGTGATTGCGTATAACTTGCCAAGAGATCCTACCACCATACCAAGCAACACATATGTTTAAAAAAGGTTTGTGGTTATATTAGTGTTATTATTCATATAAAGGTAAGAATTAAATTTTAATAATTATTATTGTATATTTTTATTTAATAATATACTTTAAGCGAAATTCATATAAAAATGTATTAGATTTTATTAGATTTTTGTTTAAATTTAAAAAAAATAGATTTTTTCAGCTTAAATATATCTGACCCGACCTACTTTGTTCAAACTCGAAAATTTGCCCCCCTCCCTTAAATTCCGCCCCTGATGATATGGATGCAAAACTTCAAATAAAAAGAATAACGAAAAAAATATGAGGCCTAAACGGAGAAATGATACAGCGCACGACTGATTGCGCACAACTACCAACACGACAGGGGTAAAATGACTATTTTACCCTTATGTTGGGATCCGTGCCATGTTAAACACAGGGATAAAATAGTCATTTTACCCCTATCGTATTGGTAGTCGTGCACAGTTAGTCGTACGCTATATCATCTCTCGCCTAAACGCTCCACTTTACTGTCCCCAAAATACGATTATTTTAATATGGAGTAAAATAGGAAAAATGGAACCAGGTAAAGATAGAGGCCATTTTAGATACCACACTAGCCTATGCAATTAATTTTTTTTAATGTGATTTGTCAATTGTCATTCAATGAATGCGCATAAATAAAATGACATTTATTTAAAGAAAAACATGAGAAGAGCTAAAGGCTTCGGTCGTAGAGAAGGCGACAAAGCGGCTAATCAAGATAACTGCAGTATTGCAGCAATATCGAATGAAGCTAATGCAATATAAATTATCCTCAGAGAAAATGCAATTATACAAACAAATCATGCAGTAGAAGATTAAAGTTCTGGATGAACGCCTGCAAAGATCTGATCAGGAGATCAATTCTCAACTTGGTTTGTAGATAAAAAAAACTGTTAGGATTTGTTGTACCGGATCTTGTGTTATATATGCTAAACAAATTATTTAGCAAGTTTTCCAATAATATATGGTACGAAAATTAAAGAAAGCAGTAAAAAGAAATGCGAAATATAATGAGACGAGATATAATTCTCGTGGTTCGGGAGATGTAAAATCTCCTTAATCCACGTTGAGCTTCAGAATCGGTAGCCCTTTGTAGCCTTTATTCAATTTTTGAATGTCCTCGGCAAGTATTACGACGAACACTAATATTAAATATATTTGGGCAAAACAGTTGCCTCCAAATAATAATCTAAGAGCTAGACTATCAAAAAATAAAGAAATATATTAACAGATCGACAAGTATGAATTTGAGATTATAGACTATGTCCAAATTTTATTGTGTATGAAGAAGAATGCAAATTTAAAAGAAAGATTTTAATTTTATACTTGAAAAATCGAGATTTTGAATACAAAAAATGAATTTTAATCACAATCCAAAGAGTTGGATTGAAGAAATTTCAGTCTGATTTGGTCGAGAAATCGACTAAAATCAGTGTGAAACTCAATGAATTCGAGTAAAGGAAAAAGGAGTTTGTAGTATAGAGAATTTGAGATCTGAAGAAAGATAGAGAAAAAAATGATTTTTTTGTGTTTTCTGGGTATTTATATTTCACTGGTTTTAATCTGGGCCGTTTAATTTCGATCGATCGGACGGTCTGTGATTTCAAGACCGTGGAATTAATCTGGCCGTTGGATGATTTTGCTAAATGAATGGCTGGATTTCGTGTGATCTGTTCGAGATGCGTTTTTTAAGGAGAGCCCTCGGATGAGATTTGAATGGGGTGGCCTGGATCAGTTGATCTCTTGTAACAACTGTCATTTAATGACGTCCGTTGGATCGAGCAGGAAACAATGGCCACGATTAGGCACACTGCACGAGAAGTGGACATTGAATTCGTCCGTCTGACTTGCCTTGTTCTATGGCTGTGATTTTGAGCAAAAGATTGAGAAAACCGACGCAACATCAACCGTAGGATTATTGTGAGTTTTGATGGCCAGGATTTCGTCAGGAAGGGAGACGTTGCAGCTTCAGTCCATGCGACTCAATTTGGTTGCCGTTGGATGAAAAAGTTTGGACGGCCGTATCTAATTCTAAACCTTCAGAGAATAGACTAACTATGGACCGTCGATTTGTTTTAATAAATGGTTGAGATTGATAATTTCTTGGAGTCCGATCCGTGGCTTCTTCTCGTCCGCCAGCCGATTGCAAGTGAATCCACGTCATCTCTTAATAGTGCTTCGGAAATCAACCAAGGATATAGGGAAGGTAATTTCAACAGGCTTTTCAGCCCAACAGGCCCAGGCCAAACAGACTTATTTAAATCAAAGTCTTTTAAAGGAAAGTAAGCAACTACAAAAGCCCAAATTGTTTTTCCCAATTAGTTTTATTGTTTGCAATTTTAATTTCTAACAATAAAACACGAGATGGATTCATAAACATCCCATCTTTCGGTAGAAGTTCGATTGATTTCCCATCTCAATGGCCGGTGAAAGGCCGACAAATCCCATCTGCTCAGTGCTCACGCCACCGCGGACTCCGATAAGTTCTCGATCTTGCAGTTGGCTTTTGCTCCAAAGCCATCAGCGAAGGCTTTCATCGGAGGCGATCAAAGATAATCGAATCCAACCCCGTAATTCGTTACAGGAGTAGATTTAAAGTTTTCACGAAGAATGGGTTATGGGAGGAGGCACAGAAGCTTTTCCAGATCTGGGGAAACAATGCCGGCAGCATTCGTACAGCAAACAGCTAAATTCTCTGCCTTTCACCTGCAACACATGTACGAAGGTAAGATTTTCCACAATTATTCAATGTGTAGCATTTTCACCTGCAACATATTACCGGCAGCATTCGTACACCTTCAACGCGAATTTGCGGTCTTCCCATCTCTGTAACTCGCTACTAAAGCCGAGTTATAGAGATAGGTTGGAACCTGTAGGTTGATCTGGATCTTAAATCTTCTGACACGAATCAAAAAGAAAATTTATTATTTCTGGTTGGTTTATTGTGTCTCGTATATCTTGTCCGTAGCCTTTATTAAAAAATTTAACTTAATAATTAGACGGGCTTGATTAAGTGGATTTTAGATTTTAATTAATTAAATAAATTGATTAATTAATCCTAAGAGAAGATAAAGATTTTGAACTATACGGTAAAGAAAGTAAGTTGGATCTTTCTATTGTTTTTTCAACTACAATAACTAACTATCATATTAGGGGTGTTCATTCGAAATTTGAAAATCGGAAATTTCGATTTTTGAAATTTTTCGAATTCCGAATTTCGAATTCCGATCTGAAATTCCGAATTCCGATCCGAAATTCCGAATTCCGATTTCAGATCGGATCGGAATATGATTTTAGTTCTAGAAAATTCCGAATTCCGAAATTTTTTCGAAATATTTTTTTTCTAGTTTTTTGAAATATTTTTGAATTTTAATTTTTTTTAATTTTTTTTTTATTGTTCGGAAATTCCAATTTCAGAATTTCCGAACCGAATTTCCGAATTCCGAATTCCGAAAAAATTACGGATCGGATCGGAAATCAAATTTCATTTCCGAAATAATTTCGGATCGAAATGGAAAATATCATTTCCGAATTCCAAATTTCGAATTCCGAATCAACACCCCTATACCATATTTCCTTTAGGAAAACCCACTTTCTTTTCCTTGTACATATGAGATTTGAGAATGAAGGGGGCGGCCCAGTTTGCGGTAAGGGAGGTGGGTTGGGGCTTCTCGGGTCGGTCTCTTATCTGGGCAGGATCCTACGGCGCAACAGCAAGAAGTCAGTAATAAACACGCGATACGTTTTTGATGCATTTAATATTTTATTCTTTATTCCATTCGGTTGTCCGGTAGGTTAGCGCCGTAAAGTTACTGTTCATTACTTCTCTCCTGATCCTGAATTCACTCTCAACGAACTGAAAACGGATTTCCGATAGCAGTCGACTCAAGGAAGAAATTCTATCCTTTCTCAATTCAAACTCTCCAAACCCTATCAACACAACATCGTCAACCTTTTTCTTTATCTTTCGACTCTTCGCCGTCAAAAGGTTTATCCGATCCCACCATGCCTCTCACATTCAACGACTTGGAGGTGACTGCCTTTTATGGGAATGGGCGCCTCATCCTTTCGCCTGAAAACAAAAGGTTGTTCCCGCATTCCGCCTCTCCCTGCCATGAGCGGGAACACACTCCTCTGACAGGCCAGATACTATTTTGGTTCAATCACGCCGCCCTGGGCGTAACCTTACTCCTCGATTCCTCGCTTCACGCATGCCTCACGTGTTGCCTCAGGCGATTTATGGCGAGCTTACCGATGGAGGAAGATGACCGCAACACGTTGAGCGACTATGCGAGCATGGAAGCTGCGCATTTCTGGAAGTTCTATCCGGCATATGAAGTCGTGATTGTTATGGTTGAACTTTATGTAGAAGACAATGATGATGAGGGGGCGATGGAGGCATCGGCGAGAAAGAAAGTGAAGTGCGCGGTCTGCTTGGAGGAGGAGTTTGGGGAGGGTCAGGAAGCCTCGGTGATACCGTGTTTGCATGTTTTTCACATATATTGTATCAAGACGTGGCTGAGAAAGATTCAATTTTGCCCTCTATGCAGGGGAGAAGGCAGGATTTTAAAGGTTGGAGTCAAATTTCTTTTGTTTTGAGCAGATTAGGTCTGGTCAATCGAATATGCATATTTAGATGAGGTGTTAGAAAAAATAAAAGGATCAATAGTACTGTCATCAAAGGGGGCAGGGAGGCCCTGGTTGTCCCCTGCCTCACCCCCACCCCCCACATCCTACTATTTTTTAAAATATTAGTTAGTTTTTCTAATTAATCTTTTTTATTGAAAGCATTTTTTGTATATTTTAACAATAATTTTGGTAATTTTTATTTTGGGTTTATGTTATTTTGAATTTAATTTTTTATTTAGGTTATTGTTGTCTCTATTCTGATATATAAATCAATTTATATTTTTTTCATCATTGTTTAGGGAACATGCTCTATTCGTCTTAATTTATTTTGTGAAATATTTATATAATTAGATCGTATAAGTTATAATCCTTGGATCCGAAACTGTAAGGGTTAGTTTAGTAGCACATAAATTTTTATCCTGCTTTGGGAGTAAATAATGTATTATGTCAGATTGTGTGCGTGTTGTGTGTGTGCCGGAGTCTGTATGGTACACACTTTTCTAATGTGTCAAGATTAAAATGAAAATGGAATAAGAGTTATATCATGTTGGTATTATAGAATTAAACTGTATTAAACTTGTCTGCCCCTAATTTTATAACTTGTCACATCATTTACTCTGGCAATTTCTTGCAACAGTAGCTTCATCTGAAGAGAACATGGGGAAAAGAAATTTACTCCATGGGAGCTTCAATCAAGACTATTTGCGCCTACACTTGAGCAAGTATGGCTGGTTATTTGAAATTTGAAAATTTTGATCTTTGAAATTTTTCGAAATTCGATTTTGGATTGGATTGGAATATGATTTAAGTTTTGAATTATATTTCGGATCGGAAATAAGCGTGGATTTTCGAATTTCTGAACTTTTTGTTAGAAAAATTCGAATTTCCGAAATATTTTTTTCTAGTTTTTTGAAATATTTTTGAATTTCAACAATTTTTTTTTAAATTTTTATTATTGTTCAAAAATTCCGAATTTACGAATTCCGAACCGATTTCTAAATTTCCAAATTCCAAATTCCAAAATAAAATACGAATCGGTTCAGAAATCACATTTCATTTCCGAAATAATTTCGGATCGGATCGAAAATTTCCATTTTCGAATTTCGAATTTCGAATGCCCAGGCCTACCAGAAAGCCATGTTCCTATGTGTAACTCCTACAAATCATCGATGCCAAGCTTCGGTATGCTTTGAAATTGATAGAGGGGCTTGAGGTTCTCTTTTTTGCTCTTGTTTTTCTTTTCTCGCTTCTTGATTTGTGAGTGATCTTCAAGAAATGTCGGAGGAATTTCAGTTGATACAAAGCTAAAAGAATTATTAATGATGACTCTTTAAGCTCTATTTGCAATGGATACTAATAATGGATTAGAGCAAAATGACTCTATTAAATTTCAGTGCTTCTATTTAGTGAAAGTGCTGGAACTCAATATATTAAATGACGCAATGCATATTGGGTCGCAATGAAAACGGCCTCTCTGTATAATTATAAGGGTAAGACCGCGTATATCTGACCCCCCAAACGCCAACTTAGTTGGTAATATACTGGGTACGTTGTTTTTGTTGTTGGTAATTACTTTGACAATATTTTATTTTTGGTGTTTAAATGAGAAAATATAAAAGTAACATGTCCGGATGAATCGGTGTCTATAGACTATATTCACCCATTTTCTGAATTTGTTGCCGTATTCGATGCAGACTTCCAACCCAATCCTGATTTTCTCAAACTAAGTGTACCTCATTTCAAGGTAAAATTCCACAAATCTCCTCAATGGCACATCATCGTGTCACCCAATTGAGCTCCTGTCTAGCCATGGCGCAACACTCTCGCGCGCTATGGCCCGAAAGGGAACCTCTCTAGGTTCCACCGTGCAAACATCATTTTCCCACGGTCAAGCTGGGTTCTACGCTCGGCAATGTGACCAAAATATGGCGATAGGTCAAGACGGAATCCAATTCGCACGAGTAGATTCGGAGATGGCCGAAGTGGAGGTTGTGGTGACCGTCCGGGAGTGCGAGATTGGAGTGGATCCGACTTGACCGAGCAGACGACTACTTGGCTCGACCAAGAAGAAGAATCTATCGACAATGTAGCTAAAATATCGCTATGTGTCGAGGCAAATTTGGATTTGGAGGAGTTTGGCTCGAGGATGTGCGTGAGTGGCACTCGGACAACGCGGTCGGCGCGCGCGGCGCGTGGGCGTGCTGGGCAGCTGGCGGGTTGTTGGAGTAGTTCCGATTTTGGAGGATTTTGATGTCCTTATCTGACCAGAAGCTCGAACAAACCTCTACAAAGATCTAGGAGGCTGTTGAAAGGATCGTGGAAGACGTTTCACCCGAAGCCCTACATTTAGGGGTTATCCGCGGAAATTTCGGCAGATTCCAGCGGATGTTGGCAGGTCGTTCGAGAGGCTATCTTAAGTCCGATATCG
>JAOWBN010203975.1:0-14508 GCA_028565015.1 Pinguicula moranensis | reverse complement strand
GCTCAGTATGAGCAAGTCTTCGAGTGGGCCTTCATCGATCCCCCGTATGCTAGCTGAGTCGAAGAAGCTGCAAAGTTAGTTGCACTTTTCTTTACAGGGACGTTTTAGGTATAATACTTCTCAGCAGACCATTTGAAGCTCCCTTCATCAAGATGACCTGAAAGAACGTGTGACTTCTGCCGAAGAATGTATCTCAGATAGGAATGAGTTGGTGGATCTTAAAAATGAGAAAATTAAGGGAGAACTGAGTTGGTAGCTTTGCTCTGAATGATGTTCTAGTTCATTATTCACTTATCTTGTAAATTATTGTTCAGATTTCGCGTCTGTTTTTAGTGTAAAAAAGGTGAATTTGGTAAAGGCAATAAAAGATAACGTTGCCTAAAGTTGATGGAAAACGGTACAGACAGGCAAACGTGTTTGACAGCATACGCACGTTTATAAAATGTGCGCGTGTAAAAAAATACACGCTTTTTAAATGTGCATGTCTAGCATAACACGCATAAAAAAAAGTGCCACAACGAGCCAGTCCGCGTGCTAATGGATTCCGCACGATTGCACTTTTTTTCCTACTTTTTTTTATTATTTAGTAAGAATAATAGTGTAATTTAAATGATTTTTTTTTAAATTCAGGTGCGCACCATTTGCGGACTGGATTTTTAAGTCGACACGCACATGTTTTGTAAAATAGGCGAGTACTACACGCATGTTTTCTGGAAAAAAAAAATTGGCCCGCATGCTCACATTTTAATATTGGTGTTTTAGGCACGTTTGCACTTTTTTCCGTACGTGTCGTGCCTAGCCCGTTTGCAGGCACACGTTTGCCTGTCTCTAGAAAAGGGTCTTTGTCCAACATATATTGCATAGGCAAGTGTTAGATAAATAGCGAATAACTATCTTTGCGCTTTCGGGCAAGGACGCAGCTAGTGAGTACTAACCGAGGAGCGTCTAATGCTGGTTGAAAATTACTTCCAAACCCCCTCTTAAGTTAGGGTTTGTTTCGAGATAAAAGACTTATTTTGTATTTATAATTTTTTTTTTATTTTACTTTTTATTTTGTTTCTCATCGTCCTTCAGCTATAAAAAAAAATTGACAGTTAATTTTTTAAGATAGAAAAAAAGTAGTATCTATCTATCCAAAAAAAATGAGTTTTAACTAAAAAGGGAGAAAGAGAAGTATAAGTAAAGATTTAAAATATTGTTTTTGAAATAATTTGAAAAAATGTAGAAAACAAATCTAATTTTTTAGGGGCCAATTTGGTAGCAAATCAAATTTAATCCGACTAAAAGTATTACTTCGCACTTCATGTCGGATTGCGTAATCCGCCTTCTATTTGATAGACACCTTTTCACGTTGTCCGGATTGTATACGAAGTTATACAACTCCTATCTTGTGTTTGGTATAAGCATATTATTCTGGATTACGCTTGCCACGTCGTGCATTTTTAGGGAATGTCCATTTTGCCCCTACCGTCTCGGTATAAAGGTTCGATCATTTTTTGAGCGACGCCTCGATTCCTTCCTCGATGTTTCAATTCCCATTCCGACATCTCGATTCCCGTTCTGGCATGGATTCATTTCGTATCACCTCCTTTACCCCTTCAATTTTCAGGTTGAAATCACTTCAAACTCCAACAAATCCTCCCCAGTTGAAGTGATTTCACCGCTACTATACCAAACCCACCTGTATATTTGCGCCAAAACCAAACCGCCACTCGCAAAAATCTTTTGCCCACATGGTGTAGCCTCTGAATCCAGTCGAGTGGGGACCTAATATGCCGTTACTGGGGGATGGATTTCTTGAGCCACCGTAGTGCACGCCTGCCTGGGGCAGATTCGACAACCATAGTCCTGGACTCTCAGACACCGTCTCCGTCCCCCCTGCTTTAGATGCCCCCAAATCTAAAGCCGTACACTTTGCGCTTTCGCCACCTGCCGCTCGCCCCGCCTCACCACAGGAAGTAACATCGCATAGGAGGTTTGTGTTGCCCCTATGAGGGAAATCCCACTGTCGGAATATCACTTGTGGGACATACCAGAGGTACTTTTAGCATTACCATACGTTGTTTCCTTTTAAATTTTACGTGACGACACGGGTTGTCTATGGCGGCATGGTCCCCTCTATATACATTATATTTTCCTTCAACCTTTCTGTTACTTCATTCTTAATTTGTCGATCTTGTTTTTGCAAGTTTTCTTATTTATTAGCTTCACACATGCATCGCGATACGCAATGCTCTAGATTTTTTAGGTGCATCCCAATTTTCCTTTCGATGATTTTGGTTGGCTTGAATTTTGAATGTAGTTGTCTCAAGTTTGTAGTCTTTTAATTGTTTAAGATAGTTTTGATTTCACATGTTGCTTGAATTGTATTAGGAATCCAATGAACCCATGCCGCCAAAGCCAAACCCTAAAGCCCTTAGCAACCAGCTCGTAGATCTGGTCGTGTGCAAGAAAGGCGGCTTGAAGGAGTACGATGACATATGTGTGGAGTTCCTCCAACCCTGGGTGCCTTCGCCGTTGCCGCCGCTGGCTACCCGCTACCGAGTTGATTGGTTTGATTTACCGGTACGTAAATGGTGTAGTTTACAATTCCAGAAAGTTGTCCGTTCCTAATTCTAGTAAACTATTTTCAAATTTAGCATATTAAAGGTTAATTGCTAATTTCAGGGAGCTTCCCCTTCAACCGCGGCTAGGGTTCCATCCCGCGTGGCGGGTGGTGAAGGCGGAGCTGGCGGGCCAATTGTCCGTGGAGGCTGACCGTCGGGAGAAGACTGATCAAGCGGCGCATACGTAGGTGAGGCTTCCACAGGTGACACATTCATAAGCAGGTATTGCACGGACAATGAGGATTTGGAGGAGACAGACTCCGATAAGATGCGCTCCTCGAAGGGGAAGACTGATTCTGATATGTGATCTATCTGTATGATCACAGTTTTTTTTGTGGGGAACAACAGTGTTGCATAGGCCCTTATTTTGTATCCGGGATTTGAGTAAATGGCCAGTAGCCCCCCTGTACTATGCCTATTAGTCAACTTACTCCCCTGTACTTTCAAAAGAGCTACTTTACCCCCTGTACATTCCATAAAAACCCCACTGGCCCCGAGAAATCTTCACGCATGATTGCGCGACAGGAAAAATGTTTGTTGGGTGGAAATGTCGATCTTACCCTCGAGTTTCATTTCTCTGTTTGACATTGCATCGCATCGTTTCCACAGTTTGACCTCTATCTTCATATGGGTTTATGGGTTCTGGCTCCTGGTGGCATGCAAATACGTGATCTTCACAGGTATACATAGAGATCAACGATTTTTACTTTCAAATAATAGTTATTAATGATCCATAATTTTGAGAAACTACGCCTTTTTGTGAAACATGAGAAATCGTAAAAATAATATGTTTGCAAAAAATGTCTTTTTCTTTGCCTAGTCGCGTAATAATTTGCTATGGCTGAAATAAATCTGTTGAATTGTTTGTTCTTCTCTAGGTGGGATCTAAAATGCCACGCTTGCTTTAAAGTGACTACAAAGATTGGTAGAATTTTCCGCCCATCATGTAGAAATGTAGGTACACTTCGGAGGGTAGCCATTACAGTTTTTGAAAATGGAGGTACACCTCGGAAGTTCTCGGCAACTCGCCGACCTCGAATATCCTCGTGTGGAACAAAGGTAGTAACCTCTATTGGAAATTACAACTACTTTATGGTTTTCACCTGTATGAAACTAGATCATGGTAATGTTTAATATTGGCGGCATTCATCCTATCCATTAAGAAGCTCATCGGTGTTATGTTTCCTGATTCCTGTATACTACTTTATCTTATGCTCATGCAACCATCTGGTTGTCAGAAACTAAATGTTGTCTGTTTTTGGTTGATCATTGTCGCTTTATCCTACATGGTTTGCTTAAAACTATGGTTTTGTTGCAGTTCTCACTTCCTTTACCCCAAGGTGGTAGAGATGCAGTTTCGATGAATCATATTTTACGTGAAGGCCAACTTCCTCAGAAATTTCTATATCCCAAGACAGAAAAAAGAATAACAAGGTAGCCAGACACTTGAATGAATGATTGGATTCTTCTTCTTTTAGGCTTGATGCAGATTTAACTCACTTTCTTTATCTGGAAGACTAGTGGTCCAATTACTTCTGCAGAAAGATGAATTTTTCATTCCAGATAAAGTTTTCCAACACCACACATGGAAAAAATCTCCACTCCAAACTCCAGTTAGGAAAGCACTGGCTGTTTTCAGTGGGAAGAGACCAATGACAACCATGCACCACCAAAGCGTTGAGTTTTCATCCTTTTCAAGTTGACAACTGAGATGGAGATTTGCTGCAAAGCTTTATGGCATAGGATTGTTTTGCTCATTCTTGAGGACAAACTTCTTTGTTATATTTATCAAAATTTACATGAATGATTTTGCAACAGAGACGAGATGCATTCATTGATTTGTATCTATTGCAGTGTTTTCTAAGTATGTGTGAAAGGTGCATAAATGGTCGCCGAGTTGAATTGGCAGTTTCAAATTAGAATCGGATTGACAATTCATGAAGTGAAATGGTCGGTTCACTCACCTCTAAAGAACTTGTATCAGATGAACTGCGCTCAGATTGTGGCATTTTCCAGATTTCTTACTGGATAAAGTTTTGCTGGTCGCCTGATCACCTTCATTGTCCGTGACAACTTGCCCCTTTGAGCGTCTGTTCGACGTAACCATCCATCTATACATGCCCCTGTAGATATTCTTCTTGATGCTTGTTTTTCTTTGCGTCATGTTCTACGTCTGGTGAGCCCTCTTCTGACTCCGTCAATTTCTTGTAAGATAAGAGTTTCCCAAATCTTCCCATAACTAGCAACGAGTGTCGTTGATTCCGTGCTATAGAACTCGAAATAGTCGTCCTCTGAGGATGATATGGAGCTGGAACTCTGCGATCCACCGGACAAATCTTCCCATAATTCATCACAACGATCGCTATACAACGGAAGATCACTCAGTGAAAGTGTTTCATCCTCATCATCTGTGGTGATCTGCTTCATGCCTTTGGTGTAAATGGCTGCTCCTGAGAGCGATTCTTCAAATTGTGCCATGGTGATGCTGATCTGAGGCCTGAGGATATTGACTCTCTCTATATATATACACACACAAACTTTTGGAAGGTTATAACCAACTAATTCAGGGGTATGGGGATTTTTAGCTTTGTTCTAGATGGATACAAAAATTAAATAAAGTAAAAGTTGGGTGGTTCGTTATTTCCTTGTTCTAGAATAGCATGCCACGTCCAATACTTGACCACGAACAACTGTTTCACTATTATATGCCACAATCAGTACTGTGATTACAATGTTTGGCAGTATTCCACTGAATTTAAATAAACTATTCATTACATAATCCCAAATATTGGGATAGTGGTGAAACACTAGTCTTATTTTGTTGGATCACGCCCGTGGCCCAAAGGTTAAAGGGTTAATTCCTAAATGTACGAGTTTTATAGATTAATTGAAGGAGAACTTTTGGATTTAAAAAACTATTCATTGCATCACATAAAGTATATAAGATAATCTCGATGATCACAAATATCATGTCCTGGTAAGGGTGAGCAACTAAATTTTATACTTACGAGGTCCATGGATCAATATTCACCTGAATTGGAAACGAAATAACCTCTTTGTATAATTACAAGATAAGACCGCGTACATCTGACCCTCAAATCCTAATTTAATTAGAAATCTATTGGATAAAGTTTTTTTTTCCGATGATGACAAAGGATTAGAGGCGTGAACTTTGCTTTGGGTCTTGTTTTCTAGAATACGGTCCCAGCGCCACCGTAGACTTGTTTCTTCTGTGGTAAGTTATCCGGCTGCCTGGCTTGGACTCCTTTTGTTCATCTAGAATGCTCTGTTATCAGCAACAGCAAGGGACCCAATCCAATGGTGACGTGACCAGCACAAACGAGGAAATACAATAAATAAATAAATAAATAAACCAATACTCGTGTGAAACGCGAACAGACAGATGACCATTTACACGTTTTACATTGTAGCTTGTAAACGCGTAGGAGGTTGGGTAATGATTTTTTTTTGATAGGTAATGGATGACTCATCGTCCGTGTTATTTTCAATCACCTTGGGATTCGAGTCTCTGCCTCGTTGGGATAGCTCAACTAATCATCCAAGTATCCCAAATTGGGACCCACTTAAAGTGGGTCCTCTCCAGACTAATCCCAGATATCAATGTGCCCACTCCAGTGTTGCCCAGCAGATTCGATCCCCCGATCTCTAGGCAAGCCCTGAGGAAGTTGGGTAAAGAGGTGTGCGAACAATGTATATTTTTTTAAAATTATATAATAATTTAAATGTAATATTATAAATAGAATTAATTCTAAAAATAATTTACAAAAAAATTATTCTATATGTTCTTGTTTGAACTTGTAAGAGACTTGTACAATAACTTTTTCTTCTTGTTTACACATAAAAGAATGTTGTGGGAGTTTAAAATGGATTAGATTACTAAATACAATATTAATAAAAGTATATTAAATTAAAATAAAATATAAAGTGTTATTTTGGTCTATGATGACTAGTATTTGTTTTGAAGTTGCTATTTACTTAAAAAGTGAGAATTGCTACTTATTCTGTAAAATAAAGCACTGAGAGGAGAGAATAGTTTCTAACGAACAGCCCTTAACCTACCAAAAATAAAAAAAACAGCCCTTAATATAATACAATGAATTGTTGAAATGGTTAGCCCTAATAAAAAGATGAAAAATTTCAATTTTTCTCTCTCTTCACCTGATTTCTTCTTCTTCCTGTACTTTTCTGCAACTTTTTTTAAATCTTTATTAAAGTTCTCAAAATAAAATGTCATCCAAAACCCACCAACCTTGGGTCAATTCCTGCTTATGACAAATGAAAAACAATCTGGTCCAGAAGAAATCAAACCCACAGGCCACAACAATGTTCAAATCAACGTGGAGGAAACTATATACAAGATTAAGGAAAGCTGCTGAAATTAAGTAACCAAATTTTATTGAGGGTGTTTGTAAAAGATTATGGAAAATAGAAAATTTTGAAAGAAAAAATGTGTTTGTAATCTTGCTGGCTGACACAATCCCTTTTTATTTGGTCACACATACTTTTGAAAAAATAGCTTAACTATAACTTCTCCAAAAATTCATTTGATGGTTTAGAATTATGCTATGTTTAGTAAATTGGACTTATATGGTGACTGAAATTGATAAAATAACTAAAAACTAATAAGAAGACTAAAGACTATGGCCCTTTTTTGCGCAGATTTTCTTCTTTTTATTCTACTAATTTTTAGAAGGGGGGTGTTTTGCGCAAGTACTTAAAAGATCATTATTAAAAATTTATTTTAATTATATATCACAAAATTAATAGTAAATTGCCAAAATAACCTTCACAAAATAGTTCATGAGGGTAATATTGTCTTGTAAGAAGGAAAAAAATATGTTAGCAGGTGCTTATTTTTTAGAAGAAAAAAAGCATGTTAGGAGGTGCTTATTTTTTAGAAGGTTCACCTTCTTAAAATAAGAACAAGTAGTAGAATGTTGGCTGCGCATAACATTGCTTTTCTAAAAAAATGTGCTTATAAGCCAATTATAATTTTAAGAATTCTGCGCAAAACAGGCCCTAATAGTGTGACTTTTTTTTTTATAAGGTTTATGAAACAACTTATTTTTGTAAGCACTTTATAAGGTATAGGATGAGTATTGATGAAACATACTTACTTATTTGATCAAATTGCCTTGTTCGGGTCAAGTTAGGGTTGTCTAGCGGTATTAGCGGTAGCGGATAGCCCTCATCTGCTGCCGCTACCGCTATTTTAGCGGATTACGAAATGACGTCCGCTACCACTACCGCTTATCGCTATTCTACTACCATTACTATCGCTACGATAGCGGAATCCACTACTACCACTATCGTTAAAATATTGACTTTATTTTTTCTTAATGAAAAGTCAAGCATAGAATACTATATCACCAAAATTATGTCAATAAATGCATACTCATCCACGTAAGGAACGTAATCTATTACAGTAACTTGATTTTCCAAACAAAAAATAGTGTTGTATTTCACGGCCTACTCATTGTCATTCCATTCAATTATGAATTAACTGCCCAAAAACTTGCAATTTGCAAGAACTTGAAATCTGAATTTTAGACTCAAAATCCTCAGTTAAACTAAATCATAAAAGTAAATTAAGAACTCGTATCCAAGAAAACAAGCACAAGAGGTAAACAAGCACTTTCATATGGAGTCTCTTGCCGGGGAGGAATTTCTTGGAAATTGTAAGATCGGGCGAGCAATGATTTCAGCTTCTTCAAAAACCTAAGGATGTGGAAGCCTAGCTGGAACAATTTAAATTTCAGAATTTCTTCAAAAACTACTGATATTTCGCGACGCACGGTGAGAAGTTTGTTTGGTAATGAGATGAGAAAGTGAATTAGTGAAGTCAAACTTCAAAGTGAGATTGAAATACAATTATGAAAGTTTGAAAAGTGAAAGTGAAACCTTGAAAACGCGTGAAACTATTTCACTATGAAACTGATAATTGAAAAACGTGAAATTTGATTTGATTATCTGAACTGAATTCGCTACTATCGCCCGCTACCGCTACCGCTAATATAACGATTTTGGTTTTGGTATCCGCTATCGCTATTGCTATACCGTTATCGCCGGTATAATGGTAGCGATAGCGATAGCGGTGGCAGTTTTTCGCCACTAACCACTAGACAGCCCTAGGTCAAATAAAACAAAATCACAATATAAGATACACTAAATAGAGCTTTAAATAACAAACACAATTTTGGATGCCCACTTCCAGACCCAATGTGTGTTTTGACTTGTGTTTCAACTCTACAGGGGAGTCTAACGAACATTCAAAGGATGAGAAAAGTCCATTCTCTCATGCACGCCATGCCGTGCAACTGGGGACTCGAGCAAAATTGGCAGCACAGAGTTGGAAGTGTTAGGCAGTTGGGCTGGTGAAAACAAACTAATAGCGCGGAGGCAGGGACCAGTATTAAGAAAAAATTATATGTAATTTTTTTTTTTATTTTGATCCCACATAATATTGTAACTATTTTTGTTTGGGCTAATGAATAAAACTTGTTAAGGGTTCAAATCGTGTAGTCGTTTTTTCAATTCTTTTTTAGAAATCAAAGTAAAAAAATTTAGACCTTGTTGGGATTCAAACCGTGCTCGCTGGAGTAAAATTTCAGTGTGTTAACAACTACACTAGAGAACATTTATGGATTTTATCAATTTTAATATACCTTTATCTGCGTATATATTTTGGATATTTTTTAATAATTTTTTTATTTTTTAATATAATTATTTTTTATAGTTTAATGTTTTACTAGATTGTTGGTCAACCAAACTCAAAACTAGTGAAGTTGTTTATGTTGTAAAGAAGTCAGCTATTGGTGCAAAATTGTGGACAGTAATTTTAAAACGTGCATACCCGATCGAACAAGATCCTTATTGATATTAAAATATAATTTTTTAATTAATATTGATATTAAAATAATCTAATAAAAGAAGAAAATGACAAATAAAATTAAAATTTTAATAAATTCAAAATAGGATCTATGTACAATCCTTTACTTATCTATCCTCTCGTCTGAAGTTAATGATAATTTTGTTTCAGTACCCTAATATTAATGAGTATTTTTGTTCAAATTATATGTTGGAGACAATGATCATTACAATTGTTGTTCAAATTATCTTAATAAAAATATTGTTGAAATAACACTTTTATCAATATCTAAAACAACAATAATATTAATCTTGCATTTTTTTACAGATTGATTAGGACTGAAATAGCATTACAAAATGTTGTTGATTCGATTTCTTTTGACTTTTACCGTTTCTACCACAATACATAAATGTGTATATCCGACCAAACTATATCCAATCCAACCTGATCAACTATGCTCAAACCAAAAAAATTTGCACCCTTCACCTAATTTCCTAACCGTGATTGCACCACGACTTCATTAGGATTAGGAGTGTGTAGACAGAAATGATATAGCGCACGAAAAAGGTGCTCAAATTTCGCACGAAACGTGCAAAATTTTCAAAATACCCTCGTGTTGGGTTCCATGCCAGCGTTCAACACATGGGTATTTTGGTCATTTCATCATTTCTGTGCGAAATTCGTGCGCTGACTTTCGTGCGCTATATCATTTATGGTGTGTGGAACTTGTTGAAATTGCTATAAAATTGAATCGGGGACTGACCTTCACTGATGCTATGCGGGAACCGAGCCTATGCTTTAATTTTATTTTTTGAGGGGGAACGTTAATGCATATTGTAAAGGAGATATGGTGTATATTATACAAAGGTGGAAATGAAGACTTAAATTATCCAAAAAAGTGAGGAAAAGATTAGGATAAAATCGCATTTCAATGGGTTTGCGTCAATCTACCAAATTTAGTCTGGCAAAAAAATAATTTTGGAGGCCATTACTATTCCGTCTTAAAAAAACTGCCAAATTGAAAAGGGCAGCCATTAAATACTTCGACAGGCTAATATACTATACCAAGGTACTCAATGTGAGAAAACTTGAGTTTGATGCCCGGTGATCGGTGAGTGGGAAATGGTTTAAGGGCTCTATTTTATTTGCCTAGTATTAAAGGAAAAGAATCAGGTAATTGAAAGATGTGGGAAAGTTTTGAGAGAAGATCGAGTAACACGATTAAGGAATAAGATAGATCTTCAATGATTTTATCTTTGTGTATAGTGACTAATTTATAGAGTTTTGTACACAGTATATCTACAGTAAGTTACAACACATGATTTGACTTAATCAAATTGAATATGTAATTGTAGGGATTGGTAGCCGAATGGGGTCCATTGTATGATCATCATGATTGTTACTAACATGCCCCCTCAAGCTGATGGGTGGTTGAACCACCATGAGCTTGTCTCGTAAGACCTAAAACCTGGTAGTGCCGAGGTGTTTAGTAAATATATCAGCAAATTGATCATGATTGCTGAGGTGTCTGATAATGATATCTTTGTTTAGACCCTTCTCTCTGATGAAATGATACTCAACTTCAATATGTTTTGTGCGGGCATGAAAAATTGGATTTGAGACCATGGCAAGAACACCTATGATGTCACACCATAAGACTGAACAATCATCAATAGGAATATGAATGTTATTGAGGAGCATACGAATCTAGTAAAGTTCAGTTGTAGTCAGGGACAAGGCTCTATATTCAGCTTCAGTACTAGATTGTGAGACACCATTTTGTTTCTTAGCAGAACATGAGATAAGACGGGACCCCAGAAATATGTCGTACCCAGTGGTAGATATTCTGTCAGTTGGGTCTCCTGTCCAATCGGAGTTACAAAATGCCTGCAATCGTAAGGAACCAGCAGTGTACCGTAAGCCGAGATCTGGAGTACCTTTTAGGTAGCGTAGAACACGTTTAGCTGCTCCCCAGTGAGATACAGACAGATTGTGAAGATGTTGACACAGCTGATTAACAGAGAATTAAATGTCTTGACGTGTCAAAGTGCAGTATTGTAGAGCACCAACAGTTTGACAATAGAGAGTAACACTAGCTGAATCCAGAGGAGATGAATCAATTGTACGAGCCCAATTGTTCGAGACACAAGGGGAAGGCAATGGCTTTGCACCATCCATTTTGACTCGTTGCAGTAAATCTGAGATAAACTTGGATTGCCGAAGATGTAAGCCAGAATCATCCCTAATAGCCTCAATACCAAGAAAGTAACCTAGATTTTCCAAATCACGAAGACGAAAGACAACCTAAAGATTATTGATGAGCTTAGGGATAGCTGAGATAGAGGATCCGGTGACGAGAATATCATCAACATAAACCAGGACAAACAAATGAATTCCAGCTGAGTGGAATATGAATAGTGATGAATCATTAACAGAACATAAAAACCAGATAATCGAATATACCACGTTTTTGGTGCCTGCTTAAGACCATAGAGAGCCTTTCGTAAAGAGCATACATGATCGGAAAAATGAGCGGACAAAAAATCTGGTGGTTGTTCCATATAAACAACTTCTTCAAGTTCTCCATTAAGAAATGCATTTGACACATCCAGCTGCCGAATAGACCGAGAATAGTGAACGACCAAATATATAAACAGACGCAATGTAGCCATTTTGACTACTGAACTGAAGGTTTCTGAAAAATCTAAACCGTACTCTTGCTCAAACCCAGGAGCCACGAGTCTAGCCTTGTATCTTTCAATGGAGCCATCTGACTTTTGTTTGAGCTTATAGACCCATTTGCACTGAATAACATGTTGGCTAGATGGGCGCGAACATAGATCCCAGGTATGATTCTGAACCAAGGCATCGAACTCTGCCTACATAGCAGCTATCTACTCTGGAGATGAGGCAACTTGCAGGTAAGTAAAAGGTTCGCACGGTACATGAACATTGACTAAGGACTGAAAAGGATGACGAGTAGCAGTATATAGATGATAGTCAGAAAATGTTTTAGGACGTAATGAATCTGTCTGTGATCGAGTGACTCGTGAGGAAGGTGGTGGTATGTAAGGCAAATCAGGGCCTGGATCTAAAACATCATCAAGGTCAGGAAAGGGAACGGAATCAAGTGAGCAAGGATCAGACATATCAGATAATCTGGGACCTGGAGCTCCTGAGCAACTCCCAGAAAGATGGCCTCCTGGGATTCTGTCAGCTAAGGAGCTGGATGATACATTCGGACTAGGTGGGGAGTGATGGCAAGCAACATATGATGGAGTAATGTCTACGGGAATTGACTGAGGAGTGAGTGCAGGTGGTATGTTGTCTGGCTGGTGAGAAAGGACATCGACCAGTGGAGAGTGCTTAGAAGAAGAAGTAACCAATGAGTGACCAGAGATGTCAGATGGTACACTATGGGATTGAACAAATTGACTAGAAAGGGATGAGAAGATACCTGAATCAGGGACAACCACTACAGAGGTACAAGTAATCGAGGGATAACCCGGGAATACAATTTCATCAAAAATTACATGCCGAGAGATATAAGTAGTACGAGAAACAGGATCAAGACATTTATAACCAGCATGTTGGAAACTATACCCAAGAAAAATACACTTGGAACTACGAAACATGAGTTTGTGAGTATTATAAGGACTAAGAAAGGGATAACATGCACACCCAAAGCATCTGAATCGAGAGTAGTCAGACACATAACCAAACAATTTCTCAAAAGGACTTATATTATGTAAAACACGTGTAGGTAGTTGATTAATGATGAAAATGGCTGTAGAGCAAGCTTCTACCCAAAAAGTTGTAGGAAGGCGAGACTGAGGTAGAAAGGTAAGGCCCATTTCAATTATATGACGATGCTTACGTTTTGCAAGACCATTCTGGTGAGGTGTATGTGGACATGATAATTAATGAATGATACCACATTTGTCAAGAAAGGCTTTAAACATATTTGAGCTGAATTCACCCCACCATCAGTTTGAAATTGTTTGATTTGATGAGAAAATTGGTTTTCAACCATTGCACGAAATGTGGTAAAGGTTTGAAAATATCAAATTTTACTTTGAGTGGGTATAGCCAAGTAAAACGAGTAAAATCATCGACAAATATGACATTATACCAAAATCCTTGAACAGAAAAAACTGAGGTAGACCAAACATCAGAATGTATCAATTCTAAAGGTTCAAAAGTAACTCGAGTAGACATATCAAACGATAATTGCTTACTTTTTTCAAGTTGTCAAGGTTGCATACCAATACAAGATTAAGTTTACCAACACAAGGTAATTTATAATGAAAAATAACATGACGAACAGTTACTAGAGAGGAGTGACCAAGTCGTGCATGCCAACAGAGAAAGTAGGTTTGAATCCAACAACACTAGCAAGGGCTCTTTTGATGTCAGGTACCAAGGGTGATCGAATAGAGCTCAGTTGAATTGGATATATCCCACGATTACTTGATCCTTTCAGCAGAGTTTGTCCCGTCTTGTTGTCCTTAATGAAAAATCCAAAATCAGTTAGAATAAAGAAACATTTATTGTCAACACAAAATTTATGAGCTGAAAGCATATTAGCATAGGCATTAGGACAATGTAAAATACAAGATAAATGTAAAGATCTGACAGGACTAGTAATATTCGAAGAGCCAGTGTTCATATCATTAAACCTGTACCATTACACACTGCTACCGAGCCAGAGCCAGAGTAGGATTACTGTTGCGCAAGGGGAGCAGTATTATTGGCAATATGTTCATTTGCTCCAATGTCGACAAACCAAACACTATCATCAATATCAAGATTGGTCTGAGCGGCCAAGGCAACAAGTTGAGCAGGTGGGTGATGACCTTGAAAGGCAAAATTCATCCTCTGATAACAATCCAATGCCATGTGATAATATTTATCACAAATTTGACATTTCACTGCCTCATAATTCTGATCGCCGGAAGAGTCATCAGCTGATGGGCCATAAAATTGTCCATGCCCAAATGTATTTGGATGACC
>JAOWBN010203964.1:0-14508 GCA_028565015.1 Pinguicula moranensis | reverse complement strand
GCGTTAGCTAATATCAGTATGTCCACCAGGGAGATGAGCACTAAAACAAAAGTATCATAGAATTCAAATACGCACTGTGTCAATACTACCACACTCAGAGGTTAACACCTTGTATACCATGAATGCACCAGTGAATCATTCGCCTTCTGATAGGCAGATGCCATTAAGATTTATAGGTTCATCAAGAATCCTGCAGCACCATCAGCAACTGTTTTGTAGGAAAACCACAAGATTTACAACCAGTCATTAAAAGAGTATGAAAAGTGTTTCCTTCTAGCTCTATGCCACAGCCATATTGCTAGCTTGATTTTTATGACAAAATTCATAACATTAACTGGTACTGACTGGAAGTGAAAACCGATACGCTAACCAAATATGCTACATCATAGCTGCCCAAGTAGATGACCAACTCTCCTTACTAATCTGAGAGGGCTTTGCACCATCAAAAGTTTCAAGAGACGGAGCCTGGATATGGGGCAGTTGGTCTATTTCTGGGGTGTCTAGCCACATTTTGATTTCTCTCCAAACCTGCACAGAGAATGGGGAATGAAAAAATAGGTGATCAACTGTTTCTAAATCTATAGAACAAATAGGACAAAGTACTTCCTGTGTAGTGTTACTTTTGTTGGAACAACATCCTGCATCATTTTCCAGATAAAGAAGGATATCTTTTTAGGCACCATCCTGTTCCAACAGCTAGCTAGTTTCTGAACTTCCTACTGTGAATAAACTTCAGGACCTTCAGCAACAATAATTTTATAGGCATGGGTGACAATGTATTTCCCTTCTTAGTTACCATCAAAGAAATATCTATCTTTTTCCGCTCTGCCAAGGAGACACCCCTGTAGAGAAGCAAGTAAGTTTGTTAGGTCAGAGTTTTATGCATCCCTTGGTTGTCTTCTCCATGACCAGATCCAGAACCATGTGTTCCCTTCCCAACCGCCACAGTCTGATATAAAGGATTCAAGGTGTGCAGTTACTCTGTATAGCCTGGTAAACATTTCTGCAAGGGAAATATTGCTATGTCACTTATCTAGCCAAAATTTAACTCCTGCACCATCACCTACTCTAATCCTAAGTGACTGGCAGAACCAACTGGAGTTCACCGTTGCATGGATATCCTTCCACCAGCTAGAGGCATACTCCATACCCCTTCTTCTACCTCTGCATCTAACTAAAGGCAAGGTTGGCCTCATAAGTTCTCTATGACCACCTACAGTAAGCACACCATCTTGGACATATTTGGATCTGATAATGTCCATGGCCACACTACGTTCCCCACTAAGAACTCTAGCATCCCATCTCCCCAGCATTGCATCATTGAAGTTGTCCAGTCTCTTAACTCCCAAGCCATCCTTATCAACTTGTTCAGTGATATTTTTCCAAGAAAACCAGCAGGTTTTGTTTTTTATCCTGGCTATTATACCAGAAAAAGGACCTCTGGGCAGCAGTGAGTTCTCTGATGACTGAGGGTGGAGCTTTAGCAAATGCAAAGTAATGTGAGGGTAGAGCTGCAAGGACAAAGTTAATAAGGATGATTCCCCCTGGAGACAGATGTCTGTATTCCCAGGGGTTCAAGGTCCTTTTGAATTTATCTAGAATAGGGATCCATGTTGCAGATCTTGATGGGGTTGCTCCCACTGGTAAGCCCAGGTATTTAACTGGAATGGAACTTGTTTTACACACTCATATAGGCCGCCATGTCTTCTAATATATCATGCTGCATATTGACCCCAGTAAGGCTGCACTTTGAGAAGTTGATTTTGAGACCAGAGGTGATTTCAAAAACCTGCAATACAGTTTTGAGAGATTTTATTGTATTCCAGTTTGCTTGACCCCAAAGCAAGGTATCATCCGCAAACTGTAGATGAGTGATCAATACCTTCTCTCTGCCAACTTCTAGACCCTTAAACATGTTGAGATCTGCAGCTCTGTTTATCAGCACTGATAGGCCTTCAGCAGCTACAAGAAAGAGAAAAGGGGACAAGGGGTCCCCTTGTTTTAACCCCCTCCTGGGGTAAAACTCCCTAGTAGGACTCCCATTAATTAAGATTGATGTGGAGGCAGATTCCATGATCCCTTTTAGACACCTGATTCAACAGCTGGGAAATCCCATTTGAAACATATCAAACAAATAACTCCAATTAATGGTATCAAAGGTTTTCTCATAATCAACTTTGAAGAATAACCCATGCCTCCTCTGTTTCTTCAGCTCATCCACCACCTCATTAGCTATCATGACACTGTCTAGCAGCTTCCTGTTTTTGATAAAAGCATCTGATTTGGGGATATTATCTCCTCCATCACGCCTTTGATTCTGTTGGCCAGATCTTTGGCATAGCTTCTATTAGAGTTATTGGACGGTAGTCATGGATGTGTAGAGATGTATCCTTCTTAGCTTTCAAGGTAATGTGAGTTGCATTGCTTCCTCTAGCCAATTTTCCATTCTTGTAGAACTCCAAGAATATGTTTAGAATATCAGATTTAAATAGGTATAAGAAATGCTTAATGAATTTAATGTTCAAACTGTCAGATCCAAGGCTTTTGCTACTGCTATAACCTTGTAAAGCCTCTGATATCTGTTGCTCGGAGAAGGATTTCATCAGTAGATTCTTGGAGTCCCAGGAGAGCAGTTTGAAAGGTATGCCACAGACCTTAGGCCTGCTGCAGTATATCTCAGCCAACCTGTCTTGAAAGTGATTCAGAAAATATTACTTAACCTGTTCAGGCTCTTCCAGCCAGATGTTCCCACTCCAGGAACCCTTGATGACATTCCTTCTTCTGTTTCTATTTAGCCAACCGTGGAAAAAAGCAGTATCAGCATCCCCTTTTGGGATCCAATTTATCCTAGATTTTTAATGGAGCATGCTGTCTATATTCCTTGTGCATTTGCACAGTTGTTCGTGTAGGTTGAGGATGCTCTACTGTTCAGCCTCTGATATATGTGGCACTACAGTCTCAGCCTCAATCATCATATCAGACAGTTGTTTCACCATTACCTTTCTTGCAGCCAGGGGATCTCTAGGGGCTCCCATGTTCTAGGCTTTGATACCAGCTCTAATAGCCTTGATTTTCTCCTCAATTCTGAAGCTGGCATAGCCAATTGGCCGTATGGAATTCCACATCTTTTCTACCATCAGATTGAAGTCCTTATCCACAAGCTAGATATCCAAGACTCTCATAGGTTTAGGCCCCCAATTTAGAGTATCAAAAACTAAGGCAACCGGACAATGATCCGATTCATCCTTGTCAAAGGCCCTTTTGTGTCCATGTTATGTCATGGCCTAACCAATGGTCATTCACTAAGAAGCGTTCCAATCTGCTCATAGCTTTTAGGGACTTAAGATACCAGGTGAACTTCCTTTTTTCCATCCTCAAGTCATGCAGGGATATATCATGAATAAAATCTTTGAAAGCAGTAATCTCCTGGGAGCAAGAGTGAATAGAAATGTCTCTCCTCTCACATGGAGATAGTACGACATTGAAATCCCTCATTAAACACCATTTAACCACTTCTTTGCCACTATTCATGTTCCTGATTTCCCTCCACTAATCCAGTTTAAGTTCAAAGTCACCCAGACCATAGATGTTCAGCAGCATATGAGATGCATAACTCTCTCCATGCCAAATCCCAGTCACCCCTAATACACCTTCACCGGAGAGGATATATTGTCTTTGAAACTTTTTCTTATTTCAAATACATAAGAGTCCAACAGATTGTCCCTTCGCTCCCTGATAGATCCAATCAAAATCCTCATCATACCATAAGAAATCACCAAACTCCTTCCCAATCTGGCTCATCTTAGTCTCTTGTAAGCTAACAAAATCTGCTCTCTGTTTTCTAATTAAATCTTTTACTCTCTGCCTTCTACCTTGGACACAAATTCCTCTGACATTGTAGGTCATGACCTTCATCCGGGATACTTATCTTCTTTCCCAAGCTTAACAATTTCTCTAAGATTTCTCTCAAATGTCATCCGGTTATTGTGTGTCAACAGGATAATATTTTCCTTGGTTACCTGAATATTCGGGGAACCTACAGCTATAATATGAGCAGCTTCTTCCTCCACCAGGGCCAAAGATGGGGCAGCAAGCTCAGAGGGTGGAGTATGCTTTTCTGCTAGCTTACCAATCCAATTTTCCAAAGTTGATAAGTCTTTTAATCTTTCAGCATCATGATCCCTTCTCATTTGGCACCTTGTCTTTTGGTCCTGTCCACCTTCTTTTTAATAATAACCTTCTTAGGGGGAGTATGCAGTTCCTTTGAAGTTTGAGGGAAACTCAGTGGAGGATACTCCTTATCATCCAATATAGGGGTCACTGCTAGATCAGATATACCATCAGATGTGTCTTGCCTAATCACTTCAACAACATCAGCCTGTCAGACTAGAGGTAGAAAGTTATATTGTGGAGTTTCTTCACAGAGCACAGTATCTGGGGATAACTGAGTATCAACGCTATGGTGACCACAGTCCTCGTCCCCTGTTATAGGATCACGGTCCAAACCTCCTAATATAGGGGCACAGTCCTGGTCCTATGTTATAGGGTGACCCTTGGATGGAGAGGCCATAGGGATGGGGGTTGAGGATCCACCAATAACACTGGTGTTTATCACTGGCAGAGCCAGTTGCTTGCTCGGCTACCAATCCAAATCTTAGGAAGGGATGAGTAAACCTTGATCGTTGATATTGAAGGAAAAATCGATGCTTGGGACTTGTTTCTAATTGAGTCTTCATCTGGTCCATCCATGACAGCAAGATCCTACAACTGGGAAATGAAGTTGGCGTTTTGATGTATATACGCATGTATCGACGCATATTCGAGTCCTTTTTACTATTTGACAAATTCTAATTTCTCTCTTGACTTTTGTGATTTTTTTCTCTCTGTTCTCTGGGATGACCTGTGGTTTCCCTATGTCGTCTTGAGTTTTTCAAGAGTGTAATTGGCATGTTTTGGATCAAGAGGGACTTTTTGTCATGATTTCTACGGCCAGATTAGTGGTAGTGTTTGAGATATTGTTTAAGGGAATTTTTTTCAAGAGGTTTCGAGTGTTGCAATTTTTGGAGCCAATTTCTGGTTTGGTTAAGGAATAAAATATCAAAGAGCGTTCAATTTCCGGAGCTCAACGTGGACGTAGCAAGAGATTCATTCATCGGCGAACCATGGGACTTACATCGTGGTGTTTGGTCTGCACTTTTATTTTTCTTTCAAATTTTAGTTGCAAGAAGTTACTATTTGTGTTTTTGTGAGTATAGATCCATGACCAAAGTTATAACAATGGTATTAGAGCCATGATTAAATCTATAAGTGAGTTGTCCGGATTCCTAAGGATCTGATGCAACCCTAGTTGCACCCAACCCATCATCTGAAGCCCAATGTAGAGTTTAAAGATGGCATGAAGAAGAAAGAGAGGCGTGATCCATTAAGGCTGCCTGATGGCCCAATCACACGCCTAAGGGCCAAGAAGTTCAAGGAGGCTTTAAACTTGTTGATCCAAGAAACATGGGCTCGAAAAGACAAAGATGGACTCCATGGCCCATCTATCCTAAGTAGGCCCCATGGTCTATTTGACAAAGCCTGGCCCATCAACATAAAGTCATGGCTCAATATGAAAACCTAAGTCACGACCCAACATCAAGGCCCAACAAGTGAGGACGACATCCAACAAATTGAAGACACACAAGCCAAAAACATGTGGACTAAGGAGGACAATGTGTGAACATGACTTGGTCATGAGGAGACAAGATCAAAAGGGATAAGGGAATTACCTTATAAGGCTTAATCTAGTCTAGCCTTTTCCTTATCTTTCCTTGCTAGATTATGTTATTTCATACTTTTCCTTTTTCTAAACTAGGTTAATATTTATCTAATTAGAGACCTTATTAAAGGCTAAAAGTTATGCCCCTCTCCTACATAAAGAGGAGGAACACCCCATTGTAAGACAATTCAAGTTTTTATGCAATTTTAGGTGAGATTAGTTGTCACCCTATTTCTCGGTTAGATGATATGCTTGATGAGTTGCATGGTGGCTGTTTATTTTCCAAGATTGATTGAGGAGTGGATATCATCATATACGTATGAAGGAAGGTGATGAATAGAAGTGTGCATTTAAGACTAAGTATGGATTGTATGAATGGTTGGTTATGCTTTTGAGTTAACTAATGCCCCTAGTACTTTCATGCAATTCATGAATCATGTTTTAAGAGTTTTCCTTGGAAAATTTGTGGTTGTCTATTTTGATGATATATTGATCTATTTGAAACACTTAGATGAGCATGTTGAGCATATTATAAATGTGTTGGAAGTTCTTCGAAAGAAAAAGTTGTATGCTAACCTTAAGAAGTGCACTTTTAGCATGGACAAGCTTGTGTTTCTTGATTTTGTTGTAAGCAGGAATGGCATTGAAGTGGATGAACAGAAGGTAATGGCCATCAAAGAGTGGCCAATGCCCACATCCGTGATCTAGGTGAGGAGCTTCCACGTCTTGGCTAGCTTCTATAGGCGTTTTGTTTGTGACTTTAGTAGCCTAGTTGCTCCAATCACGAGGTGGTACTGAAGAAAAATGTGTCATTCAAGTGAGGAGAAGAGAAAGAGAAGGCATTTGAACTCATAAAAGGGAAGTTATCTCAAGCCCCTTTACTGTCTTTGCTTAATTTTTCTAAGATGTTTGAAATTGAATGTGATGCTTTTGGTGTAGGTATTGGTGTGGTGCTGATGCAAGAAGAATGACCAATTGCATTCTTTAGTGAAAAGTTGAGTGGTGCTACCTTGAACTACACAACTTATGTATGGCCAAAGGAGTTTGCAATCAACATGGACCATGAGTCCTTGAAGCACCTCAAGAGCCAGCAAAAGCTGAATAGAAGACACGCCAAATGGGTCGAGTTTATCGAGACCTTTCCCTATGTGAAAGTACAGGTAAGGATAATGTGGTTACCAATGCCCTTTCTCGAAGTTATTCCCATATTTCTATGTTAGAAACTAAGTTACATGGTTTTGAGCATATTAAGGGTTTGTATGAGGCTAATCACACCTTTAGCAAGACATATTGGACATGTGAAAAGGCTGGTTTTGAGAAGTTTTATAGATATGATGGGTTTCTTTTTTCGTGAAAATCGTATATGCATGCCTATGTGTTCTATGCGAGAATGCCTATGCACATTTTGCGCGACCGAGCTTGAGGACGTCTTGCATCTTTTCTATTCTTGTGATCGATCCTATGCTATTTTGGCGTCGCTTTATAGGTGGTTGAGCTATGAGTATGTAGGGCATGACCAGCCCTTGTCACATTTTCAGGCACACATGGGGATAACTCTGCAATGTTCAGTGAGTCAGATTTGGAAGATTGTTTGGCCCTGTACAGTATGGACCTTATGGAACGTGCGGAACAAGGTGAGATTTCAACACAAAACTTTTGACATGGATTTGGTCTTGGAAAGAATCCAAGTCGAGTTGTGGTATTGGCACACCGCGTTTGAGAAGGTCCCGGTGTTGATTACTCTAGCAGAATGGATTCGGCACCCGGGATTATGTGTTAGAACTTTTTTTCCGCCTTGATCCTTGATGTTTATGTAGGGATAGAAGATTACCCAAATACTATGGGATAATCTTATACAAAGTGTACCTGTTCAGTGTTACAAATTTGAAATAAAACTCAAAACTTACTTATAAAAAAAATGTGTTCTATGCGATAGCTACTTGTAAAAGAAACTCATGGTGGGAGATTAATGGGACACTTCAGGATAGCAAAGACTTATGGCTATGCAAGATCATTTTTATTGGTCTAACATGAAACATGATGTTATTCGTGTATGTGATAGATGTGTAACGTGTAAGTTGGCTAAATCTAGATTGAACCCCCATGGATTATACACCCCTTTGCCTATTCCTCATGAACCATGGATTGATATTTCAATTGATTTTGTTATGGGGTTACCAAGGTCTAAGAAGGGAAAGGATTCGATTTTGTTGTTGTGGATAGGTTTTTGAAAATGGTTCATTTTATACTTTGTCACAAAACTGATGATGCTTCTCATGTTGCTGATTTATTATTTAGAGAAGTTGTTAGATTGTATGGTGTACCTAGGACTATTGTTTCTGATAGGATGCGAAATTTTTTAGTAGCTTTTGGAAAACTTTGTGGTCTAAGTTAGGGACTAAGATATTGTTTTCAACTATTTGTCATCCCCAAACTGATGAGCAAACTGAAGTTGTCAATAGAACTTTAGGAACTTTGGTGCATGCACTCATATCTAAGAACTTAGGAAAAATGTTTACCAAATGTTGAATTTTCACCTAATAGGAGTATTCATTCAGCTACACAACATTCACCCTTTGAACTTGTTTACGGTTTCAATCTTTTATCTTCCATGGATTTAACTCCTTTACATTTGAGTGAAAGATTGAAATTGTGAAGACCATTCATTAGAAGCACGAGCAAATATTGAGAAGAGAACATCTCAATATCCGATAAGTGTCAAAAGAAGGTGATTTTCAAACCAGGTGACTGGGTATGGCTATATCTGAGGAAGAAAAGGGTTACAGAAAAGAGAAAATCAAAGCTCATGCCAAGAGGATTAATGACAATGAGTACAAGCTGGATCTACCTGGTGAGTATAATGTTTGTGCCACTTCCGTTTGATGTAGGTGATGGTTTGAGGACAAATCCTTTTCAATAAGGGTAGAATGATGCAACCTGTACCCAACCCATCAAGTGAAGGGGATCGTCCAAGTGAAGCCCATTGAAGAGTCCAATGATGGCATGAAGGAGCAAGAGATGCGTGATCCATTAAGCCTACCCAATGTCCCAATCACACGCCTAAGGGCCAAAAAGTTCAAGGAGACTTTAAACTTGTTAATCTAAGAAGCATGGGCTCAAAAAGATAAAGATGGATCCCACGACCCATCTACCCTAAGTGGGCCCCATGGTCCATTTGACAAAGCCCGGCCCATGAACATAATCCAAGTCATGGCCCAATATGAAAACCCAAGTCATGACCCAACATCACAACCCAACAAATGAGGACGACGTCCAACAAATTGAAGACACACAAGCCGAAAACGTGTGGACTAAGGGGGACAAGGTGTGAACATGACTTGGTCATGAGGAGACAAGATCAAAAGGGATAAGGGAATTACCTTATAAGGCTTAATCTAGTTTAGCCTTTTTCCTTATCTTTCCTAGCTAGATTAGGTTATTTCCACTTTTCATTTATCTAAACTAGGTTAATAACTATCTAATTAGGGACTTTATTAAAGGCTAAAAGTTGTGCCCTTCTCCAATATAAAGAGGAGGAATACCCCATTACAATTTAAGTTTTTATGCAATTTTATGAGAGATTAGTTCTCTCTTTTGGTTTTAAATCATTCTTCAACTTATTTTTTCTTCTTAGTCAAGTGGCGTCGAATTCATATAGAACTTATCCTTGATTCTTGGTTAGCACAAGTTGCTTTCAGGGGATAATTTGGTGGCATTTTCGGTTACACTAAAATGTGACTTTTTTGTTGGTGGACACAAGTTGTCTTCAGGTGTAAGCACAACAAATTCGTCCATTTTAGATCTTGTTTTGAATCTTGAATTGGTTTGGGATTTGGCCAAAAGTTCGGCAAGGATTCATATAAGGATCTTGTGATGGTTTGGTGATAAAATGCTTAAGAAGGCTAAATAAGAAGTTAATCTCATAAAAACCCTAACGAAGTTAGGATGGTGAGCGCTTTTGTTTAAGATTCGGCACATTCTGTCGATTATTTCCGCTGCATGCGCTCTTAGTTTAATCTTTGGTAATCTGCTGGCCATTGCGCCTTATTGTTTTTTGACCTCTGAATATTGATGAGGCTTGCCGCCTTTTTTGTGTATTTTGATACTTTGTGAGGCTTGCCGCCTTTATTGATTCTTTGCATAAACTACTACTGTAGTTTATTCACTTTCTATTCTTTGAACCATTGACTAGGATCTTGTCTAGATCTATTTAGAAATCATGTCTTCTAGAGTTGAGATTAACCAGTTTGATGGGTAAGGTGATTTTAATAGCTGGAGCAGGAAGATAAAGGAATTCTTATAACATAATAAAGTTCATTATGCTTTGCAGAGTGATAGGACTAAGTGGCCTTTAGACCTTAGGGAAAAAGCATCAGAAATTAATGAAGAGGCATATAATTTGATTATCTTGAATCTTTCATGCTCTGTACTTAGAAAAATTGATGGAGATGAAAATCCTTTGACTCCGTGGAACAAGTTAAATTCTTTGTATGCATCCAAAACTCCTACCAAAAACTATTGATGAAAATATGGATGAGTTCTTTAAATTGAGTCAAATTCTTAAAAGGACTGAACATGATTTAGATAATGATAGCCTAGCCATGATTTTCCTAAACTCCTTGACTGAAGATTACCTAGTTGTTAAGAATGCTTTACAGTATTCGGGAGTTGTGCCTAAAATTGGGATTATCATGTCTGACTTAAAATATAGGAAACTTGAGTTAAGAAATGTTACGAAACAATTTACTGCATTGTTTAACACTAAACCCGAATAGTTCAGTAATAAGAATAATGGTCAGAACTCTAAAAATAATAATAAGAAAAATAGTAACAAGAATAAGAGTTATAAGGAGCAAAGAACCTGTAACTATTTCAAAATGGATAGGCACATTGTTAAATACAACCAATTGAAAAATAAATAAAAACGAAAATCAGAATCTAATGTTGCTACTGTGAACCATGTTGATGATGATGCTAGTGAGGTCTTGCACGTGTTTGATTATCTTCCTGAGGTGCTTATTGTCTCTGATAATGCTGCATGTAAAAAAATGAGTGTTATATTCAGACTGCACTTTTCATATGAGTCCACATAAAGATTGGTTTGAAAATTTGGATAAACCTAAGAAATATTTTTAAGGTGTTTTAGAAGAGTACAAGAATAATCAACTTGCATCTTTCAGATAATAAACGTGTTAGCATGACTGAAGTAAGATTCTAGATTTGAAAAAAAATATTCTTAAGGTGTTTTAGAAGAGTTTGGATGTTCTTTTCATGCTAAGAATGGTTTATTTAATGTTTTCAAAAATGAAAAATCTATTTTGATTGCAAAAAGGAAAAATAGGTTATTGTTTTGGAAGGAAAACATTTAGAACAAGCTGTTAATTGTGCATTGGTTCTATATGCTTCTGAAAACACCAAACTTGGGTACTTAAGGCTAGGACACATGAGTCAAAAGGGATTATTTGTTTTACACTCCCTAGGTTGTTTTAGGAAAACAACATAGGCTGAAATTTCTTAAGGGTGTGCATTTGTCTAAACAAATACTTGAGTATTTAAATGTCGATTTGTGGGGGCCTGAATATGTTGCTACACATAGTGGTTCTATATACTTTCTTTGTTTGGTTGATGTTTTTAGGAAAAATTAAGTGTTTCTTTTGCAAACTAAAGATCTAGCTTTTCTTAAATTTAAAGAATGGAAGATCTTAGTTAAAAACCAAACTGATAAGAAGATTAAATTTTTTAGAACAAATAATGGCCCTTAATTCTATAATTATTTATTTGATCATTTGTGTTCTGAATCTGACATCACTAAGTATAGAACTGCTAGGTATACTCCCTAACAGAATGGAGTAGCTGAACATATGAATAGAACTCTGCTAGATAAGAGATGTTTGCTTGCAACTTTTGATTTGAAAAAACCTTTTTGAAGTGAGGCTCTGAACATTGCCTCCTATTTGATAAATAGGAGACATTTAGCAACCTTGGAGTTTAAATGCCCTTTTCTGATCCAGGAAAGACCAGAATCTGATACATTTTAAGGGTATTCGGATGTGCAACATATGCACACACCAAGTCTAGAAAACTAGACTCAGGTTCCTGAAATGTATCTTTCTTGGATTCCAAGAATGCACTAAGGGGTATAGGTTGTGAGATAGAAATGTGTCTGGTTTGAAAATATTAGTTTTAGAGATGTCATATTTAATGATAATGATTTTTTTTTGTTTTCCTAATAAATTCTCAGAGACATCAAATGAGGTGGAGGTAAGGGAAGCTCCTATCGAGGTGGAGCTGAACAGAAATGTTTCTTCACAGGAACCTGTCCACTCTGAGGAACCTGAAGAAATTCAGGATTTCTCAGAATTTGATCAGATTCAAATTGATCAGTCCCAACCCTCAACCTCACACATTCAACCTGATCAACCGTCAACCACATACAACATTGCCATAAATAAAGGCATTAGGACAAAGACTGTGCATGCTAAGTCTGCCAATTATGCTGAATTGATTGAATTTGCCTTTGCTCTTGCTGATCAAATTCTATCTGTTAAACCTGAAGGTTATTATTATGCTATTAGTTTTAAACAATCTGAAAAATTGTAAACTGCCATGATATACGAAATAATTTCTCTAAGGAAAAATCAGACTTGGGAATTAGTACCTAGGCGTAAAACCCAAAAAATAGTAGGCTGTAAATGGGTTTTTCTTGTTCCATGAAATCCATTTCATTTTCCTAGTCAACTTTGAGCAATTCCAGAAGAAATTCCTCAAAGTTTTGTTGATCTTCTATAAAACAGAAGGGGGGCCTTAAAGAGAACCATTAAATGAGAAGGGATGGCAGCTAGAACAGCGTTAAGAAGCACCAACCTGCCTCCTGAGGAGAGATGTTTATGGTTCCATGCACTAAGAGATTTCTCTAATTTGGACATAATAGGTTACCAGAAGACCCCTCTGTGATGATTAGTACCAACTGACAATCCTAAATATCTGATTGGAAGATGCTGGATATTACAATCTAAGTAAGCTGCCATCTCACTCATCAGTTCAACTGGGATATTCAACCCTGTCAGGGAGCTTTTTTTGTAGTTAATCTTCAATCCAGATAGAAGCTCAAAATTTTGTAGTATGGCTTGATATGTCCTGATGGTATTCCAGTTGGTCTGACCAAACAATAAAGTATCATCCGCATACTGGAGATATGACAAGGAGAAGTTCCCTCTACCAATTGAGATTGCCTGTAACATTCTCAAGTTGACAGCTTTGTTGATCAAAACAGACAAGCCTTCAGCTGCTAATAAGAATAAGAGGGGGGACAATGGATCCCCCTGCCTAAGTCCTCTGCTTGGGAAGAACTCTGAGGATGGACTTCCATTTACCAAGACCGAAGATGAAGCAGATTGAAGCAAGGCCTTAACCCACCACTGCCAGCAACTTGGGAAATTCATCTTGGCCATCACTTCATACAAATATGTCCAGTTAACTGTGTCAAAGGCTTTTTCAAAGTCTACTTGTAGGATAATGGATGAGATTTTCAGCTTTCTCATTTCATCTATTGCCTCACTAGCCACAAGAACAATATCATGTAGCCTCCTGCCTTGTATGAATGCTGATTGAGTGGCCGAGATGATGTTATTTGTTTCAGCTGCTAGTCTTAATGCTAAGACATTGGAGATGATTTTAGGCATTGATCCTACTAGAGTAATAGGTCTATAATCATCCACCTGTGAAGGAGTTTCAGATTTAGCAAAGAGAGTTATGTGTGCAGCATTACTCCCCATTGACAGTTTGCTATTCCTGTAGAATTCCCTCATCATCTGCAGAATGTCACTCTTCATTATTGGCAGGAAGTGTTTGATGAATTTGAATTTAATATCATCCGGTCCGGGGCTCTTACCACTCTCACAACAACTGATAGCATTCAAAATTTCAGTATCAGAGAAGGGTGCAGCAAGCCTCTGTATAGCGGCTGAAATTGCCTAAAAGTCATATTGCTTATATGAGATCTTGATATAAGTGGCTCTGTGAATCTTGTTGCAAAATGATCTCTGAAGCACTTTTTTACTCCCTCCGGGTCTTCAATCCAAACATCACCAGACCAAATTCCATTGATAGCATTCATCCTCCTCCTACTCTTAAGACATTTATGAAAGTATGTTGAGTTAGAATCCCCTTGTGTGATCCATCTAATGCGAGCTTGTTGGAAAGTTTGGCTGTCCAACTGTAAGGCCAACTGATCAATATCTCCTCTCAGTTTAATTGCTGCCCTTGATATTTCCCTACTGACAGAAGATGATGTTTCAGCCAGCAGCTCAAGCTGCTCCAGCTCCAGAAGTAGTTTCCTTCTTTCCTTGAATAAATCTCTTGGCCTTGCTAAATTCCATTCTCTGATCCCACATCTGACATGCCTGATTTTATCTTTTATGCGCTGACTTTCATAACCGGGTAGGATAGGTGCAGTCCAAATGCTGTGAACTAATTGATTATATTCAGGATTTTCAAGCCAACTGTCTAGAACCCTTAGTTTTTTCGGACCCCAATTAACCTGCTTCGAGCATAACAGGACTGGACAGTGATCAGAGTCATCTCTATCTAGCCCAGATTGAATCCACTCCAATTCACTTTCCAACCAGTGACCGTTTACTTAAAACCTATCCAACCTGCTCATAGATCTCAGGGACTTTAAATACCATGTGTAGTGTCTTCTTGTCATCTGCAAATCTTTCAGGTCCAGTTTATAAATAAACTGCTTGAAG
>JAOWBN010203953.1:0-14508 GCA_028565015.1 Pinguicula moranensis | reverse complement strand
GCCAAAGTGCCAGAATTGAGGTGTTTTTTTAGAAGGAAAAAAAGCATGTTAGGAGGTGCTTATTTTGTAGAAGGTTTACCTTCTTATAATAAGAACAAGTAGTAGAAGGTTGGCTGCGCAAAACACTCTTTTTTTAAAATAAAAGTGCTTATAAGCCAATTATAATTTTAAGAAGGCTACGCAAAACAGGCCCTCAATCTCAAGGCTAGAAGGATCAAAATTTTTGAGTTCGAACAGGTCATCAATGTGATTCGTTCACTACCTGACGAAAGGGAAGACAAACGATGGACTCCGTTCAAAACTTTGATATCTCCTTGCGTGAACATTAAAACTTTCGCTAACATAGCTAAGCATCTTGATCTTGAGGACAAAAGCCTGTGAGTTTCCGCATCATCTATCAAAAAAAATTCTACTCACGGGGAAAATCCTAAGAGGAAATGAAGTTTGGCAAGTAGGCGAAGAAACCTTGAAACCCAAAAAATGTTCACTACTCTCGAGACTGTTTCGAGCCCTAAAAGGTACCTTACTCTCCCAATAACCCCAAATTATACATTTGCTCTCATGCATTAGTTGCTAATTCGTTGCCTAAATCGATTGTTGATTAAGAAGCGAGCCAATACGTAGTGAATGACTATGTTGGATTTGTTTAGTTTCATTGATGTGGAGCCGGAACATGAAGCGTAACCATGGGGAATGACATTGAAGATGATGTAATCGGTATTGGCACCTACAAACTCCAGCTTCGCAGAGGGAGCACATTACTGTTACACGACATAATCTATGTATCGAAAGTCCGTGGTTGTTTAGTTTCTGTTATTTCTTTGTTACAATTGGGTTTTTTGTTTAATTTTTTTCCTAGATGATTAAACATTGAGTACGGTGACGATGTGTTTGGTCGCGGCTCTTATAAATATATTTTTTGCATTCTTGATTTGGATGATATTTATAACGATGCAAATAGTTCATCCCTTGCCTTAGTTTCCACTATAAATAACACTTTTGAATATGTTAGGTGGCATGCTAGACTTGGTCACATTGGCCAAGATCGGTTAAACAAACTTGCTAAGTGCGGTCTATTAAACCGACTCACTAAGGCCAAGTTGCTTGTGTGTGAACCTTACTTAGTTGGCAAGGCTAGAAAGAAGCCTTTCGGTAAGGCTTCTCGAATCCATTCCTACATTTGCGAACCCATGAGCGTGAAAGCATGCCAGAGAGATTCTTGTTTCATCACCTTCATACACGATTACTCGTGTATCAGACATGTGTATCTGTTGTCTCATCATTACGAAGCACTTGATATGTTCAAACACTACGTAGAAGAAGTTGAGAACCAATTGGACCGAAAAGTTAAGATTTTTCGTACTGATTGCGGTCGCGAATACCTTTCTGATATGTTCAAAGGGTTATGTGATGAAAAGGGCATAGTAAGACAACTTAAAGTTCTTTATGACATGAAATAAAACAGCGTTGCGGGACATAGGAATCACACCCTACTTGACATGGTTAGGTCAATGATGGCGCAAGCTAACTTATATTTTAACTTTTGGTGAGATGCGTTGTTCACGGCAATATATATCCTCAATAGAGTACCAAGCAAAAGTGTGCCGCCACTCCATATGAGTTATGGAATGGAAGAAAGTCAATATTGGACCATAAGCGACCATTGGGTTTGGTGGGCTATGTGCTCCACCCAACCCATCGACATGGCAAACTTGGCTCAAGAACAACCAAGAGGGTGTTCATTCGTTATCCCGAACATTCAAAAGGATATGTGATGTTTGGCGAACACCCAAATAGGGCTTGACTGAAATAGACAGTCGCAATGTCAAATTTTTAGAGGATCAGTTCCCAACTATTAGCAAAATAAAATAGGACTGTCAGTTGTATGAGTTACAATGTGACCTACCACTATCTTTTGGTGTGGGAGAGAGTATGTTTCACCAAACCACTCAGAATAGTGTAATCCCACTTATTCAAAGTGAGAACTTGCCAAATAAGGGTCAACATGAAAGAGTGGTAAGTTCTCAAACCTAACGAGATTGGTTCTCGAAACGAGGGTCAACATGAAAAAAAGGTAAGTCATCAACCTTTCATGCTTAGAAACAAGATTTGTTCTCAAAATCTAGGCCATGACTAGATTTACATGGATCAACTTACTGGGTTCGTCTCAGTAGGACAAGATGGCAAGGTATGTAATCTTAAAAGATCCATATAGTGGTGCTCAAAATACCGATAGGCATTTTAATACCAATAGGTATTCGGTTACCGTACCGAATAATCGATTAAATTTGATTATTCGGTATTTCGGTAATTGTATCGGTATGAGAATGTGATACCGATTCTTAATCGATACGGTATCGGTTTTACCATTTAGGGCTTTTCATTTCATCGAGCATTACTTTGGTGTATGCAATCAATTAATAAGGTACAATAATTACACAAAACTTTATGATTGGGTAATTGCCCTTATACTTGCGCAACATTAAGGATGAGACTGATATATGTTTTGGATAGTTGCTTCAGTATGTCTGAAATGAGATTTTAAGTGAATCAAATGTGAAATGTCTAGTTTTTCACATTAAAGCTTTAAAGCCGAATGTAGAGGATGATGCGAATTTTAAGGTATATAATTAATGCACAAATAATCACAAAACAAGCTAAAATACTTTAAAATCACTATAAATCGCAAGAGAACGACATCAATTATAGCAATAAAGGGGTCGAACCACATGGAGAAAAATTAGACTCTTAGTACACACACTCGTTAACCTAACAATAAGAAGAAAATTGAGATATACAGTGACCAAATAGGAAATAAAAAATCATAAAATTAAAGATAGAAATAAATTAAACTACGGAAAGAAAGAAAAAGCACACAGGTTTTGTTGAAATTTAATGGGACAAAATTAGTCCTAACATGTTTCGGGTGGTTAACACACACAAGATCATATTAAAGTCCTTAGTTTGTTTTTATGCTAATAGGAAAGTGTTGATTTTTCACTCAAACACACTGAACATGTTATTAAAATTATAAATCTATAGAATGCTGAACACATAGCATATAAATTCATACTCGTTATACTAAAATTCTAACAAGATGCGTTATAAATTTTAATATAACTTCTAGGCACATAAACACCATAATCCACCCCCTAAGAACTCTTTTTTTCCAAAGAAAGCTTTAAGAGTTTCTAGACTAAATATGCTCCCAATTCTGTAGCTAAAGAGGCAATCAGTCTTGGGCTTGAACAAGCATGTTTTGACGCGAACAAAACATGCAAGTTGAAAATCGAAGCATTAGTGTAGAATATGTAGCATAAAATCCAAACTGCAAAGAACATAAAATTTGAACCATGTATGATACAACCACCATACTCCACATTAGGAGTAAATAAATTCTTATCCTTGCATCATCGATGATCGCGCCATGAAAATTCTGGAGGAGAATGTCATCTTTGGATCAAAAGAAGTTAAGAAAAATTTATTTTGAATTTTTCTTAAAAAAATTACAAAACCGTACGAATTTTCTAACAAGAAAAACTCAATCAAAACTAGAGACAATGGATTAAAATTTGACCACCACTCAAACTCCCTCTCTACTACGTACATTCGCCCTTATTTATAGAATTTCTCCAAGGCTAATTGATAAAGATGAGAATTTCTATACAATTCAAGATAAAGTCTAAATAGTAATCAAAATCCTAAATTTTAGGATTTGATGCCAATCTTCATCTTCCTCATCAAGTTTTGGGAATGTGAGCCTTAAATATGCTATCTTTGATAAGACCATCAAGTTGGCTCATATTTATCTGGATCCAATTCAAAATTTGTCATTTGCTGATTCATTGAACCTGGACAGTTTTCTATTACCGATTTCAAAGTAATGTTTTGCCTATTTTTGGGCCAAATTACGAGCGATCTTCTTCTACAAAGTTTTGATACGTCGTTGGGATTGCCATCTTTGGATATCAACTTATGGCCCACCAACCTAGACTGCGCAAAATAGAATAGTTACTGAACAGTTTTGCTAACTGAAGTTCATGCTCAATTTTGTCCGCTTTATAATCCGAATATGGTAAAGTGTTCTTCATGGAGGTTTTAGTCTGTTGGCCAAGTGTTTCAGGAATATCTTGTACGCCCATATCAGATACTTCTAGCTCAAGTTATGAATTTTTTAAGTTGGACATTAACCACTAAAAATTCTGTTTGTGTCTCACTCGAAAATTGCCAAGTCTTCATTCTTTTTATCACCCTGCAATAGAACGATCTCAGAGTCCGGCTTAGGACTAGTTGTTAAGTTTGCAACGATGAATGTTTTCAGATCCTTTTTGCCCCAAAACTGCCATGTCTTGAGATCGATCTTGCAGGAGTAGTGGAGTAATTCTCCTCTTCCTGTGGATTTCTGTCGTGATGTAAAGAGAGTGGCTCATCAAAGTCTTGGCGCATGTCACAGTTATGTAACACAACATGTCTTACAGCTTGACTCCGTGAATGAAGGTGATGAATTTCTGTTCAAATTTATCTGTGTTGATGTAAAGGCTCTAACACATCTAGAAGCTATGACTTATGACAAAGAAGCGGTTGTCCTTTGTACTTCCTCTCCAGAAAATCAGGTTGTTTTCACTCCAATTCTTCTCCACAAATCGGAACGTTCTTACAACAATGAACAATCGATTACAAGAGCTTGATTCTATCCCTGTTTTGAACCCCAACTCTCACTCACGTTCAGAACTCACTCTGAATACATTTAATTGCTCTAAAGTGTTGTGATGTGTTTCTCTTTGGACGTTGCCTCCTTTTATAGAAGCCTTGGATGGATTAGTTCCTACAATCAAAGAAAGTCGTTGACCATCTCCTTGGACGCCACATGTCCCTCAAGAATAGGTCTTGGTAGTTCTTAGTCAAGATAGGGACACCTCATCCCTTAATATAGGAACTATCTTTGACTCCCTTCCTCATGCACAAGCTGCCGAGCCGCCGAGCACCTCACGCGCACATCCGCCGGTCACTAGGCATCTCTCTCGGCCATCCTCGAGCCAAACACGTCCAAGCCACAATCTACCTCGGCACATAGCAATATTTTTACCACATTGCTGATGGATTTTGCTTCTTGGTCGAGCCAAGTTGTCATTTTCCTGGACAACTTGGATCCATGCCTTCTACTGCGCGTCGTTTGACCATCTTGGCCACCCTCTCGGCCATCATCATGTCAGACACCTCCAAATGGAATTCCGCCTAGGCACATAGCCATATTTTTGCCACATTGCCGAGTGAAGAACCCTTCTTGGCCGATGAAATATGAAGGATGCTCGATCAACTTGATTTCACTTCGGTTTCATGGCCGACCTTCGACCATCTCTCGGCAGACATCGCCATCTTCAGAAACCTCTTCGAGCATCCTTCCCGACACATGTGATTGTGCACTGGAAGTAAGGCTAGATTGTCCAAAACACCACTTTTGCCCGATGGAATGCTCATCACTCCCCTCGGACGCAATGCCGCACGCATTGCCCCATCCTCCACTCGGCGCCTCGCTCACCAAGTCGCCTATATTTTGGCCCATGATGTGCTGGAGGATCACACCATGGCTGAGACCCAACTTCAAGGGTGTGACACCCTGGACCTACCACCTGAGACTCGTGGACTTAGTTTTTGCACTAGACTCCGACCCGTGGATCGACTCGGGCCACAGATAAACTTGGTCGGCATGAAAACCTCTAAAGCTGCGTTGGTAGCCGGACTACAGTTGTCCCGGTTCACGGACAATTGTAGGATTGGGACGGTGTTTTTCTAGCAAACCACCGTTTGGTAATGATTTTTCTTGATAACGAATGGGCAGAATTTTGTAGGGTTTTGCAATGTAGGTTGTTTGGTATCCACGGTCATCCCAGGGACAATCATGGGTTGGTTAACAAAATAGTCTGCAATTACTATTCTGCCCTTGGATCAAATTCAATTTAAACTCGAACTTGTGCTTGTCACCTTTTGTCGTGGGATGGGAGGTACAATACAAACAATATAATTGAAGTATATTTACCTACAAAAAGAAAGTATAATTGAAGTATGAAATAAAATCAATGTTAGATGAAACAACATTGATTTTGCAATATGATAAGCTCCAGAATAGCTCAAACTATTCTACAATACAAGTTAGATGAAACAACACAATACAATTCTACAACTTGGAACAAGGATTCTAACTGGAGAAGTTGCACTATGCTGAAAAATTGGATCATAACTTCCATGCCGTGACTGCTGAGTTTAACCATAATTCATTGGAGAATGGTATAATCCAATTGTAGGGATTTAGAGCAAGACAAAGCACAAAACAGGAATCTGAAATCAACTTGTATCAAGCAAAAGTACCTGATAGCACACAAGTTGCAAAGTGTTAGTAGGAACACGATGGAGAATTGAAAATAGGGGGAAGGGAGTAGATTCATGGCACTCAAATAGTTAAAAATTAATATGAAGAGACAAAATGCAAGCCAAACTTACAACTCCAAAGGCTTCTGGTAAATAAACACAAAAATGGGGGATGTTTGTAAAGATAAATTGCTCTATACTCATTTCAAATAAAAATGCTTTCAACAAATTATGCACAGAAAAGCAGAAGCTAACAATTTCCGAGACAAAAAATTGAATAGAACTGCTTCACAATTTTTTTTACCATCTTCACCAGCCATGGCAATATTTAGATTCAACTCCTTGCTATGGTCTGCACTACTGAACTCCAAAATGTTCATTAATTGCAGCGGTAACCAATTTATATCACTTCCATTATAAAATTCATGAATCAACTTCCATGTGGTTCACCAATTTCACAAAAATAAAATAATGCAATAGGAAAGAAATCCCTAAGAAACACACTTGCAAATGTGGTAACATGTACATTTAGTTTATAAGGCTACCTTCATGCCTAGAAATTTCTATATTGATCTTCCCCTGAAGCCCATGTTTAGAGCTAACAAAATACCTTCTTATTGTCGTATAGACGGTGGGTGTGCAGAATACCAAATGTAAGTATAGTTGCCACAGTTGCACCCGGCAGTAAGAAGAAATTGCCTGCAAAGAAGATGAACTTAGCAACCCCAGTTTCACTCTCAAGTTTCAGTCTTGACAGACCGAAATCTGAAATCTTCGCCCTGAACTCTGAATCAAACAACACATTGCTCAGTTTTACATCTCCGTGAATCACGGGAGGCTCACACTCCACGTGCAAGAATCAACGAGCACCCGTAGACGGAGAAAAACAAATGGTCCTAAAGAATCACAAATTAAACGACGAAGCATTACCTGGGGTGTGGATGGCATCGCCAGAGAGATTGTCCGCGACAAGTGCTCATCGAGGGCTGCGAAAAAATGGTTGTTCTCTCGAAGGGGAAAGATGAGAGGGGAGGCAGGGTTTGGTTTATTTATATATGGTATTTTTGTAAATCATTAGTTAATTAGGGGTATTTTGGTAAGTTCAGCATGGAGGGTAACCGATGGGTTACGAAATCCGTCCAAAAATCGGTGGACAAAAAAGTGTGAGGAAACAGGCGGTTGTCCCGGGTCAAGACGCAGTCCGTCGGGTCGGGGGATTACGTGTGCGTGTGTACCAAACGATAGGTAAACTCGGACAACCCTCGGTTACCCGACTTAATCCGCCCAAAAACCGGCTACCAAACGCAGCCTAAGTCTTAATTGCAATGGAAATCATGAAGGAATATCTCCAACTGCTAACATGCATGCTTCCACAGTTCCACTAGATGAAATTTCAAGAGGCAATTCAATTTTAGGGTTTATCGTTACCTTTTCAATAATTTGACAAGGTGATTTTACTTTATTTGATCAAATTAAAGTTTTTTTTAGATAAGTGATCAAAATAAAGTTAATTTATCCAAATAAGATTCTTATATGAACACTCAAATTCTATTTTATAAAATGACTCAAAAAACCTTTATGATTCTTATACAAAAATAAGACAATTCATCAATTTTTTTATTCCAATTTTACCCCTAACCTTTTTTCTGGATTGCAAAAAAGCATAATTTAAATAATTCCAGTTTCATTGTTTTAAAATTATTGTTAATAATATTTATTTGTATGAATAATAAATTAGAATAATAATAGTAAAAAAGTTTTTTTTATTTAATAATAATAATAATCTTATAATAAAAGTATAAGAAAAAAAATAACAAGATGGCTTTTTGTAATTTGTACAACTAGCTTATCAGTTTTTTTTGTTTTTCTTAGATGACGGTTGTATCCGGTTTTAATCGATTAGTCAACGGGACCCATGTAACGAACGAACGCAAGAAAAGGGGCAAAATGATCGTTTTGCCCCTGTGTTAAATAGGGATGCTGTATTTAACACGAGAGCAAAACGGTCATTTCGCCTATTTTTTTGCGTTTCGTGGGTTGAAGTTTCGTGCGCTATATCATTTTTATATTTTAACTGGTAAAAAAAAAAAAGACAGCCGTCAAATCATTTTTTAGTTTAGTTTTTTTGTTTATGTGAAACGAAAATGATTTGTGCAATAAATGAAAAGATTTGAGATTTGTTTAGTAAATAACAAGATCTGACGAATTTAATGGATGGTGGGAACTGGGGAAATTTCAAATTGACGTCGGACTACTAATAAAATTACGGAACTTAGTTCTGTATTCTATAAGTAGAGTAGGGGCTATCCGGTAATTCAATTAACAATTTCTTTTATGTAAAAATTAGTTTTCAGCATTAATCAAATTAATGTCCGTATTGGAGCTCTAAGTCATTATTGGTGGATCTGGATTTATATATGATTTTCGATGTCATTTCCATGTCCACATGAATGGGATCTTGTGGTATAATATAAATTATCCAGTTGATAAAGGTATCATGAGAATGGAATTAAAGTCACAGTGTTTTTGTAATGTTTGACAATTGTAGTAGGCTTGAGGTCTTGATGATTGGAGCAAAATTATCATGCAGAAATCAAAATTATCAGTTGTGGCTGTGGCTCCATGCTGAAAGAATGTGGTTATTAGGGTGTAAACAACTGAATTGCTGTTCAATAACCGTAGAATGTTTTGTAGAAGTATAGACAGTGAAATGGCGAAATGAGTGGTTCCACATCTTTATGTTATTTGTTCATAACTTCACCTTACAAAGGTCAGAACTTGAAAAACCAGGCACGTAAAATTTGTCAAATAGGATGCTCTGTGGTGGCTAACTTGGTTTAGACTCGTAGTTCAATTAAAGTAGACTGACTATCTTGTCAGTTCTCATGGACAATATAGTACTATTATTCAGATTTGCATCATCGTTATTCTAGTTCATTTTTGTCACTGGTGTCTGGATTTGTTGTTCTCTCCGTTTGACAGGACCTCCCCCCGGAGACAATCCAGATTGGGGTAAAATTTTTTTACGGGTCCTCCCTTGGAATGGAAACCACCTTTTTGAAATCATGAACAGAAGCAGAAATTTCTTACAACACTTCCACAAGTGCTCTATCATCTTCGTAATCTTGTGCTTCTCCGACGATGGATTCTGCCTCGAAACGGACACGATTGACACCACTTTGGTGCTCAGAGACCATGAGACGATACACTCCTCTGGCCGCCAATTCATCTTGGGGTTCTTCACACCGAACGGCACGGCACGCCGGTATATGGGTATATGGTATTACGCTTCTCCTTCATCCGTCGCATGGGTAGCGAATCGCGAAAACCCCCTCCACGATTCGCGGGGTTCGATTTCGATTTCCGCAAACGGGAACCTCGTACTCCTCGACGGCGAAAACCAGGTTGTATGGGAAACAAACGCCTCCTCTTCTCCGAGTAATTCGACCATCGCACAGCTTCTTGATTCCGGCGATCTCGTACTGAGAGACACTTCTTCGAGTGGGACGTTGTGGGAGAGCCACCGTCATCCCGTGGATTCGTTTCTGCCAGGGATGAAGGTGAGCCACAACCCGAAAACTGGAGCTCGAGTTGGTCTGAGCTCGTGGAGGTCATTTGACGATCCGGCCTGGGGAAATTTCACCGCGGGCCTTGATGCTGTTGGCATTCCGCAGATATACATCTGGGAGAGCGGCGTGCCGCGGTGGCGGAGTGGGCCTTGGGACGGTCGCGTCCTCACTGGAGTTACCGGAATGTTGTCCTCCCAGTATCGCGATGGATTGACTCTGGAGATTGTGGATGATGATACTTACTATATCACAAGAAGTTCGCGGCCGGGTTACATATTGAGGAATTTCTTGAATGCAAATGGGGTGCTTGTCGAAGCAGTTTGGGAAGAGCAGAGGAACCAATGGAACGTGACGTGGACCGCCCCGGCGAACGAATGCGATTTTTACAATAAATGTGGTCCTAATTCTGTTTGTTATGTCCACGGCAATCCGATTTGTAGTTGTTTGAGAGGGTACGTGCCTGGAAATGGAGAGGATTGGAATAGGGGAACATGGAGTGGGGGATGTGTGAGGAGAAGTTTGTTGCAGTGTGAGAGAGATGAAAATGCTACTGATAAGAACAGGGAAGATAAATTTTCTAGTCTAACTTTTATCAAAGTGCCTGATCACATGCTCTGGACATCAGGCTTGGAGACGGATTGTTCCCCCTTGTGTTTGAGGAACTGTTCTTGCTTGGCATATGCTTTTATTGATGGCACTGGTTGTATGTTCTGGAGTGAAGACTTGATCGATATTCAGCAATTTGCTGGTGATGCTGGGTCTGATTTCTTTGTTCGCGTTGCTTATTGGGAAGTTGGTGAGTGATTCTACTCAATCTTCGTTTCATGATAAATTTAATCTTTGATTGAATCAGTCGTTCTTGGTTACTGTTGTGTTATCTTCCTATTGTCAAGCAAAGCTTACTACTGATTAACCAAGATGCTTTACTTTGTTGCAGACCAAGTAAAAAGCAAGAGTAAATTGGTGGTTACAGTAGTTTCAGTTATAGCTTGTTTGGTTGCTCTCTCGGTTTGCCTTTTCTTGTCCTGGTGGATCTGCAAACGAAAACGTAGGATTCTTGTCCTGGTGGATTAGTAGAGACTTTGGGATTTTAGCACATGCTCATTCTTCCTTTCGAAACAGGGAAAAACAAGAAATCTTCACATGGAAGGGGAGATAAAGGGCGATCGGATTCGAAGGAAATGGATAAGATAGAAGAGCTGCCATTGTTCAGTTTTGTGATGCTAGCAACCGCAACGAACCAGTTTGCCTTGAGCAATAAGCTGGGAGCAGGTGGATTTGGTCCGGTTTACGAAGTGAGCAACTTACTCAACTTGTTCAACTTGGTTTTGGATCTTCAACTTGTTCTCTGTTTGCAGGGGAAACTTGAAAATGGTACCGAAATAGCAGTGAAGAGGCTCTCCGCCGCATCTGGACAGGGCTATGAGGAGTTCATGAACGAGGTTCTTGTGATTTCCAAGCTCCAGCATAGGAATCTTGTCCGGCTTTTTGGTTGCTGCGTGGAGAGAGAAGAGAAGATGCTCGTCTATGAATTCTTGCCCAATGGAAGCTTAGATGTCTTGCTCTTTGGTAAGAAGCTCCACCTCTATGAGATCCAAAGTTATTACAATGATCTAGAATAAAACAAAACAAACCTTAAGAGACGTGTAATTGATTTTCTGGTATTGGTTTCATGGATGAAGATACGACGCAAGAGGTTCTTGATTGGAAGAAACGTTTCAATATCATAAAAGGAATAGGGCGAGGGCTGTTGTATTTGCACAGAGACTCGAGGCTGAAGATCATTCACCGGGACCTGAAGCCGAGCAACATATTACTGGATCAAGATTGGAAACCAAAGATATCAGATTTCGGAATGGCAAAAATATTCGGGGGAAACCAAGATCAAGCGAACACAGGCAAAGTCGTCGGGACATAGTAAGTACAAGTTCATGTGATACTAGCAGAATTCACAAATGCTGTCTGATTAACTGACATAACTACATTTCAGTGGTTACATGGCCCCAGAATACGCCTTGGGAGGCAAATTTTCTGAGAAATCCGATGTTTTTAGCTTCGGAGTTGTTGTTTTGGAGATCATAAGTGGGAGAAAGAACACCAGCTTCTATAACGATGAGTTCTCTTTAGGCCTCCTGGGATACGTAAGCTGTGATTTTGCTTCACACATAATCTATAGCTGAGAGTCTTTCAAACTAAACTTCATTTTTGTCTCTTCAGGCATGGAAATTGTGGAACGAGGAAAACGTGGAGGACTTGATAGACACGAGAATCTCTAGCCCGTCTGCCATGTCTGAGATCATAAGATGCTTTCACGTCGGATTGCTTTGTGTACAGGAATATCCAGTTATCCGGCCGACGATGTCTATGGTTCTCTCCATGCTCTGCAGTGAAATTGCTGATCATCTCCCGCCGGAGCATCCTGGCTTCACGGAGAGGAGGAGCAAGAGCCATGTGGGTCCGGCTTCTCCAGCTGAATCCGGCTCGGTTAACTGCCTCACACAAACGGCGATTGAAGGAAGATGATCCGTGGAAAGAAGGCCACTTCCTCGTTGGTCCAGTGAGGTTTTGTTTATGTAAATAACAATATACGGAAGACCTTGAACCATGTTTCTTCTGTTGTAGAAATATGGATGAGGAATTGTTGTAAACTATGTAGCGAGGCTAGGCTAGACTAGTAGCAGCATGAAAAAGATATGGAAGAGGAATACATATAAGAAATTGAGATGGCTTCACTCTCAAGGATTCGTTACAATGAGGAATTGAATCTCCTCTATCTCTCTTCTATTCTACAACTCTCAATCTCCCTTCTACAATACAGTTCTCTAATAACTCACTCTGTTACAACCGGTGGGTTGTGACAAATGTGGCATAAGAGCCATTCCATCTTGGCCCGCCCTTCCACTCGCTCCTTCACTCCCAATGTTGCTGAGCTTCAAGCTAGTCAACTTAAGACAGAAGCTCAGGTGCTGCATATTTTTAATGAACTCATCTCCTTCAAATCTTCCTTGGATGACATCAAACAAGCCCTTCTTGATCTCAAATCTCCATCAACTCTTGTAAAAACCAACCTTACCTTCCTCTTCTGCATGTACATCCTTCCTCAGACCACCACCGGACTTGGTTCTCCTTTTGGCCCGCTCATCTGCCTCTAATGACCCACCTCCAACTCTCAAACCGCCGGATCTATCTCAAGCTACCCCCTTTCCTACCCAGTTCATGACTAGTTCGGTAATGTGCTCCATTCCTCTGTACCTTACCCTCAAAGGAGAGCCCCCATTACAAAGACGGTAACGCTCGTGTGTGGATCAGTCGCTGCAATAGATTCTTTGACCACAACAATGTCCCTGGGGATAAAGATAGTTTAGATCTTACCTCTGCACAATTTACTGGCAAGGTAGAGCTATGATTTTACACATTCTTGGCCAAAAAATAAGGTGTTCTTGGGCAACCTTCATCTCGGCCTTTCTTCAGAGGTTTGAATAGTTGGATACCGCTTTAGTTCTTGTAGAACACTAGAAACTTGAACAACTCACCCTCTCTGTTGATCTCTATATTGAGAAGTTTGAAGGGCTTCGCGCCAACATGGAAATTGTCTACCCCAATATTGATGGCGACTATTATAAAGATAGCTTTATTGACGACCTTTGCAATGAGATCCCCACCTCTTTGAAGAACACTTATCCTACTACTTTGGATGAAGCCATGCGCATGACACTTGATCAAGAGGAAACAGCCTTGGCCCTCTGGGGCAAACCTCATTGATCTGCCTTGATCCTGCCTCCTAAATCTTCTTCTATAGCCATTAAACCCTTTGCTCCTTCCATTTGTCCTACCCTTATCATGCTATAGAATCATTACATGTTTACTACTGCTGAAGTTTCCCATTACCGAGCCAACAAACTTTGCTTGTATTGTAGACCCTATTTCAAAGGATATAATTGCAAAGATAGTGATGCCCTTCATTTCATGATTGAGGAAAAAAGTCAAATGCATGTCCAAGAAATGGCGCTTGATCCTAAACCAGATCCTGCAATAGAAGAAGGGGTATCAGTAGTAACCAAACATACCATGACAGGTGTACTTAGGGCACAAACCTTTAGATATATAGGTATACACTGTGATCATTCACTCCATATTCTTGTGGATACAGGTAGTTCCCCTAGTTTCTTGGATAAATCTATGGTCTAGTTGCTTGGTTGCACTCTATCTCCTTCTTCAGGCCTGCGCATTGACATTGCGGGTCACTACACTGGATACAATCAGCTTGTCTGTAAGCAATTTCAGTGGGAAGTGCAACAATACTCATTTGCTTGGGAAACGAGCATTTTCCTCTCGATTTTTATGATATGGTTCTTGGCAATGATTGGTTGGTTAAACATCTATATTCATGACTATGACCCTATGGTTATTACCATCCATATAAAATAGTAGCCAATCACATTGCACACCCCTTTTGAAATTGCACAGTTATCATTCCTCTTTGCCAACAAAATTTCCAAGTTACTATGGAAAGGAGCTTGTAACTAGACTGGCCAACTCTTCTCTATTCGAGTTGAAGAGGTTCCACCTTCAC
>JAOWBN010203942.1:0-14509 GCA_028565015.1 Pinguicula moranensis | reverse complement strand
GAAGAAGAAGAAGAAGAAGAAGAAGAAGAAGAAGAAGAAGAAGAAGAAGAAGAAGAAGAAGAAGAAGAAGAAGAAGATCGAGAGAGAGGCTTTGGGAGAGGAGAGAAGGCGGTGACCGCCTACCTACATAGATATTTGAAAAAAATCTTGCAAATGATATTTAATTAGTCTTTTACTGAAAAAAAAAAAAGTAATTTTTACTTAAAATGCACCCCAAAATAGAGGTAGGTATTCAAGACAGGCTAAACGCTCCAGACCCAACCCATCCGCCTAAAAATGGGTAACGGGCCAGGCCTTCCCATTTTTAAATTGGTGGGCCAGGCCATATTGGTGAAAATGGGCAGGTTTGGCCCACCCCTTTTTTTGTCGAGTTGAATTGAGATCAAAATTTTGAGCCCGATAAAGTGGTTCGGCGTTCCCATTTAGTTAAAAAAATAATAGTAAATTTTTAAAAAAAAATTGGGTTGGCCTGGATGGTCCCATTTGTAAATAATTTGGGCAAACCCGACCCTTTTTTAGAACGGAATGGCCAGACTGGATTTTTTAACACAACAACTCGCCATGGACAGACCGGGCTAACCTGATCCATCCGTTTGCTTACCTATACCCCCTAGTGGATGAAAACGAAAAAAAAGTAAAAATAATTAGGCGTGAGGAAAAAAATTATTTGTTATATGATTAGCCGAAAACTAATGAAACCGAATCGAATAATCAAAAATTTTTAGTCATTCGGTTATTCTGTTCAATTATGATTATGAAATGTCATAACCGATGTTTTTGATTCAGTTTTCAGTAATAACAAAAAATGATTTATTTATTTATATTTTTTGTTATTTTAGGGGATAAGATAAAAAAAATTGGGTTTAACAAAATAAAAATAAATAAATTGATAAATAAATAAATAAAATTAAAATTAAAATATATTCGATTATTCGATTAACAAAAAATCGAACTGAATAACTAAAGAAATTTATTATTCGATTTTTGGTTCGATTATGAAATGTCATTATAGAACTTTGTCCTATTCGATTAGTGTTCTAATCATAACATAACCGAGTAATGAAATGATGGTTACAAATAATTTGGTTTACCTTGCCTAAATTAGGAAGTAAGAGTACATTCTGACCTAGTCTAGTCAGGTAAGGGTGCTTATTCGATAATACCGAACTGAACCAAAAAAAATTGGTATTCGAAAAATCAAACCGATTTTGAACCGAAATACCAAAAAAAAATTGGTATTTCGGTATTACAAAATACCGAATATTTTAATTTTAATTTGACCTATTTTACAAATTACGCTTTTACGATATGACGTCGAAAATGCAATGTCAACACTCAATAAGTCAATATGTTTATGAAAAGTTTAGTATGTTTATAAAATAATATAAGTTTATAAGTTTTATTATATTATAATATTAACGATAAGTAAAAAATTATATAATATATTTTATAATAAAGTTTATATTAATTTAATTTGTTATAAAGTCTAAAGTCTATAATAAAAAATTTTAATTTAAGGCTTATAAAATTATGAAAAAACTATATAAGTTAAAAGTAAAGTATTAAAGTACTTTAATTTAAAGTTATAAATTTATCAATTTAAACCATTTAACTTTTAATTTAATCTATTAGGGTAAGATAAGCAACAAGTTTATAATCTATAATAGGTGAGCCATTTAGCCGTTCACCTATTATAGATTATAATCTACAAAGGAGGGTCTGACGAAAGGGCAGGTTATACAGTTCATGAGCAGGAATCAGACACCGATGGCATTATTAAGGGCTCGTTGATCAGAAGATATATAGTCGTCACCTGTGTAGTTACGTTGCGTTTCTTTTCCTTCTTATTTTGTAAATACATTATAACATATATATATATATATATAAATTTGGTCTTTCAAAAAAAAAGTTTATAATCTATAAGTTTTATAAAATTTACATACTTCATATAAATTATAAAAATTTTAAATTTATAAATTTATATCATATTCTCCTACAAAATAAAAGTAATAAACTTATATAGTTATATAGTTATATAAGTTAAAGTTATAAAGGTAGAAATTAGAATAAATTTAAAATTTTATAATCTTTTACAAGTTTAATATAATTTATACTTTAAGGTTTAAATTTTAGAGTTTATTATAATTTGTTAGCATTTGGATTGTACACTATAATCTATATTTTAGGAGAAATATCATTAGTCACGACTTACTGATTAAATTTATTAAAAATTTTAGGGTTTCAGGTATTTTAATTTTTACAAACAATATTTTATTCATATTTGGTTGTTTTCTTAAAAATCACGAAGTTTGAAGTTACCACCAATCCAACAAACCATAACAGTCATTAATGATTCATTATCCAACATAACGAAGTCAACTATAAGATGCATGATATTCCTGTGGGATGATAGACTTAGGCAGCTCGCCAAACCCCTCAAGCATGTTTCGTGGATATGTTTGCATCTCTGCAAATAAAAATAACATCTCAAGTTAGGTCTAAGGTGTTATACTAAAGTAAATGAATCAAAGATAATAAAAGTTAATAAAATACTTATCACCTACATCAAGTTGGTAACTCACTGGATCCTCCGTCCCATCCCGATGAAACAATATTTCACTATTTTGTCGAAGTCAATTATGAGCACATATCAGGCTCTCAGCAGTCCTAGAAGCCAACGAGCTTCAAAAAACACTAAGAACCCTTTCACCCGTACTGAATACCGATTCAGATGGCACTGTTGTGATAGGAATAACCAGAATGTCTCGAGCCATCCTTGTAAGCACAAGATACTTACCTTCATGACTTTTGTGCCATTCTAATATGTTTAATGCAGATGGTGGCTCAGGACCTTCCAAAAAAATATTAACAAGCAGAAAAATGAATTTAGAAGACGTATTAATCGAGAAGTTTCCAATATTCTAATATGTTTTAACATAGAATTAGGTGGATTGGTACATTCACTAAGGTATATATCCAATTTGATCTGTTTGTCGAATTTTGAAATACGAATCAGATGTGCCCGGCCTGCAAGTCCAGATTTTGCCCAAAAATACCTATAGCCTCATCTCTACTGCATCCGGGGGAAGGAGAATCACCATATAATAAATTGTACTTATCAAAGAGGTCGGATGTGGTTTGTTGAGCAATCACGTTAACACTAGCATATTCATTGACTCTTATAATCCTTGGCAACCAAAATTCAAACAAGGTAATCTTGAAACAAATCAATACTGTAAAGTTAGAACATTTTTAAAATAAAAACATGTAAATATGGTAAGGTTAGTACATTAATACCTGTTTATCCTAAGCGTCGGATCCTCATTGCTCCCTAGTACTTTGTGTACTTTTCCAGCATTCGACCTGCCATCCCACTGAAGAAATCATCAGAGCTACTACCCAAGGTGTCTAAATGCTTCTTCAGGGTGTACAACTCTTGCATAAAGAGGTTTGCGGCAAAGGTATTGGAGGCGGAGAATGTCAATGTGACATCATACAGGAAATTTATGAAGGTCATCATGCGTTCCTAGTCATGGCTTGTGGGCGCCCCCAACCGTGTGTCGTCTCCGCTACGCAGATCAACCAAATACCCCAACAATCCATCATCTACCATGAGCATATCCTCGAATGCAGCCCGATGCTTCTCAACTGATTGAAGCAAGGTATAGGCCGAATTCCACCTAGTGCATACATCAAGTTGCAAAAAACCCTTGCCTGCTAAACCCTTCGCATCGACATGTTTCTTGAATGTTTCTTCCCTTTGAGGGGAAGATTTGACATATTTGACCATGCTCCTCATTCTCACAATGGATGTGTCCATCTCCTTCGAGTCATCTTGAACAATCAAGTTCAGAATATGGGCCGAACACCTCATGTGCATGTTTTGGTGTTTCAAAACAACAACACCCACAACATCAGTAAATTTCATGAACATATTCTCCTTAATTCATTCAAACACGTCCTATTGGCGGATGCATTGTCCACGGTAATTGTTAAAACCTTATCAATCCCCCATTCGCCCAATACGGTGTTAAGGACCTGTGCGAGTGAAAAACACATTGCAAAGTAAGACTCATAACTCAGAAGTAAAAATACAATTCAAGAAACAATATATAAATTGCAAATTCAAAACACAACACATATTACACAATCTCTCAAGTTATCAAGTATGATGTATCTGTGCTAGAGATTTGCCAGTGTGACTGACAATCTTCCTAAACCCGATGACCCTCTTGTGCAACCGCCACTGTTTGTCAATAAAATGTGCCGTAAGACACATATAGTTTATATTTTGAATGGACTTCCAGGTGTCTGTGGTCAAATAGACTCTAGGACTCAACTTCGTCATCTTACCGATCAGTAAATTTAACTCAACCAAATAAACTTCCATACAATCTCGTGCAACTGTACTCCTACAAATCATATGAAAGCGAGGCTCAAGCAGTTTGACGAACTTCTTTAATCCTTCCTTCTCTACAATCACAAATAGTTGTTCATCTTGAATGATGAACAACCATTTGACCTTCTCACCTTCTTTTCATCAAAGGTATCCAACCTCATATTTTCCTTCACTGTTCCCACTGCCGATGATGCATCATAAGTCATCTTTGTCTATTACTCATCCATCGTAGATTGCTCACCAATATACTTCGCATAGTTACGCACATGTGACCACAAACCAAATGTTTTGTTACCCTTACTATGGCATAGCACCTCCTTACTACAATATTTGCATACAACAATAGGTTTTGACCCCTCAGACACGGGGATGAGGTCGTAGTGTTCCCAAACCTTGGAGCATTGTGCTCCCTGAGAAGAACTCGGTGAAAATATCCCAAGAGCTGTCAACTGCTTCTGAGAAGAATCCTACAAGATTTCCAAAATAGCAAGACCGGTAAAATTTCCTTCAACATCAAGATCATGATCAAAGATCATGATCAGGACCGATGATGTCAGACACCGCAGGTACTTACCTAAAAAAAGATATCGTAGGCAGCAACCATTCGATTATGTCAGAACCATAACAAACACAGTGACATTTTGAAACGCTTAGGTAGAATGCAAAATACTTCGTCTGCGAGTCAAAATCAAGAGGAAAAACTGAAACGTTGTGATAGCATTGAAAGCAAATACATCCAAACTGGCCGCCATTGTAGGTTGGTGTGGGTTTGTTTGGTATGCGGGCTGAAAGCAAATAAAGTTAGTCAATCGAGGGTTATTTATATTTTTCATCTGTTCGGTACACACGTAGTAGTTATTATACTGCTTGAAGGATCAATGTCCAACTCAAGAAACCTACGTGATTGTCCCCAAACTTTTGCTCGGCTATGTGGGCGGATTCTGTTACTTGCGTTTGTCCCATGAGTCAAGTTTTAATAATGACCCTATATTTCAACATTTAATCCTAATACCGTCTATATGTCTCCCAACCCCTTCACACAATATCACATCACAACTGCCGACTTCTTTATTCGCGCTTGAATGCCTGTCATCTCCTTTCGCTTTGTCTCATTTTCAGCAACATAAATTTGATTGGTTTATCACTGATCGGCCAAACGTAATTGTACACCTTTGCACCTTTCAATTTCATATTTTGTGCATTATTTTCCTCATTAGTTTGCTTGCTAGGGTTACGGTGCTTCTCGATTTTTTTGTTGGATTAATGAGTTTTCGCCTAATGTTTGTCTGTATTGTATTCTAATTCACGGTTTGTCGTATTTTTCCTGATTGTTGCTTTCCTAATTTAGTGCCAAAAAACATCTGGCTACCCCACTGTCGTTGGTGTTTACATTATGGTAAAACAATTTAAAACAAAATGTTACCCTCATAACTTAGCAGGAAATTCATTAGGTTGTTCGCCTATACCTTAGTTTCTAAGATTTTTGCGTAGTTAGCTTCAGCTGTTACACTATGCTTTCAGTTCAAATAGAAGTATTCAATGAATGTGATTTAGTTGCATCTTGTCACGTTTTGCATTTTTCAAAATTTATCTGCTTGCTCACATTTTTCTTCGATTGATGTTATTGAGAAGATATTTTTCTTCAACGTAAATTGATTTTGTTTTCTTAAACTGTTGGTTTGTTCTATTCAATGAAATAGTTTTGATTTTGTGGAACTCTATGCTGAAATTATTGGATGTTACAAATGTTTTGGTATGCGCAAGAATTTTTGTCAGTGTACTGCCTATTATCATAGAATTAGCAAAAAACAAAATAAATAGTACCAAACGACCGCAAAAGCGTGATTTAAATGCACCTCCAAAATACTTGGTATTTGACAAAATTTCTGAAAGATTGGCGTTTCTTGAAAAGATCACGAAAGAGTCAAACAATGAGTATTTCAAGAACTTAAGGATGTTGTATAAAGCTTTCACAGAGCTGTGCAGAGTTCTGCGGGCTGATTGTGGCTTGTTGGACAACCAGTATGTGTCTGTGGTTGAAAAGGCTGCTATTCTCTTACGCACACTTATACACCACCCAAAAAAAATAGAATTTTGCAAACTGATTTCTATCGCAGCGGTCAGACCATTAGTCAAGCATTCCATCAAGTTTTAAGTGTTGGTAAAGTTCCGTAGTAGATTATTATTACCACCTACTCCAGTAGATGAAACAACTACCAAGAAGAGATGGAAATGCTTCCAGGTACATGTGTTATTTTCTCTATAAATAAGTTTCACATTTATTCTAACTAGTGCTTCGTCTTGTTGTTGGGATGCGTAGGCGCCCTAGAGATGATACATATATCCCACTTCACATTCAGGTATAAGACCAATTTAGATATCACACATGAAAAGGACATCTAGCAACAAATGTTCTAAGAGTTTGTGATACTAAAGGACATTTTGTTTATATGCTTGCTGGGTGGGAGGGTTCAGCACTAGACGGGCGCGTATACCGTGACGCAATTACTCGTCCTAATGGACTGATATCCAAAAGGGTCAGTTCAGTCTGATCTCTGAGTTGATAGTTTATTCCATTCTTATACTTATTTTTTTCTAGTTGAATAAATTTGTAGACACTTACTACCTATGTGATAGTGGATACACAAATTGTGAAGATTTTCGAACTCCGTTCAGGCAGATACGCTATCATCTCTAGGAATGGGGTGGTGCAAATCGCAGACCACAAAAAAAAACTCTTCAATCTTCGGCATACCGCAACTCGTAATGTTATAGAGCGGGCCTTTGGTATTCAAAAGAAGCGCTTGTGTGTTAAGAAGCCCCACATATTATCACATTAACACACAATGTGATATTATTCTTGCATGTGGTTTGTTGCATAATTTTGGCATCAACGTAACGACATACGATCTGTAGTTAGATCGAGTAGCTTGCCATTTTTCTAGAGCTGAAGAAAAGGCTCTGCTTACGGCTATGAAAGATTTGGCACGTGAGGGGTGAAAGACTGGACAAGGATGAAAGCGGGGCGCTCACCATAAGGCCACTGCTAGGGGAAGAGCTTCGGTGAATGGAAGCGCATTAACAGGAAAAAATGTAGAGAACAAGTTTCACAGTTGGGGTAAACAATTTTTCTTACTAAATGAATTTTGTAGGTTGATTGGAGTAGCAATAGACCAAGAGACACATACTATAATAGTCAACTCTGAGAATATGTGGAAAGATTACTCACTAGTATAACTCTTTTTCCCTTGGTTATTATTTTTTAAGTTGTCTCTAATTTGCTTGACTCCAGATGCATTATAGGTGAACAACAAGTACCTACCACTGAGAGGCAAGTCTTTCTCCAACGACCTGTGGTGTGAGCAATTCAGCCAGTATCGAGCTATAGGATTAGGTGCGAGGGACCACGTAATGGTAGTAAAGGAAAGTCTTGCTACACCCAGCAAGGTCCAAGCAATAATTAATTATTTTGATGAAGAAGTTGAAGAGTCAAAACCCAATGGGAAATCTTATTGTTACCCCGAAGATGGAATCCAACAGAGATGGTGCTTCTAGTGTAATTCGTGGAAAGCACAAGAGAGCGAAGCCAAATAGTCAAACAAGCCTAACATCTAAGGCCGTAGTACCCTATCCAGTGTGGATGCACTATTCAATAGGGTAGAATTTTGGCTGATGAATCCCAAACAGAAAATAGCAAGGTTGATGAAACACCTCTTCAAAATATGCTACGTTTAGTTGATTACCTACTGTCGCATGCTGGACACTATTACTGCTAGAACAATATGAATACAACAGGTCGACCGAATTTATCCAGCACTTTTGTGACGGGAAACTACCATAAATTTTTGCACGTTTGATAAATATAGGCTTAGCTAATTTTAGATATACATGGTTGAACTAGCAAAGGCTGTGCGATTGAGGAAAAGCACGCCAGAACTAACGTTACTATGGAAAATGTAAACCAAAAGATGTATCAGATAATTAGTGGTGCATGATCTAAAGTGGTTGGTTTGTGTGTATGCTTAACGGATCATGGATTTGAGTATTGGCATTTTTCATTAAATGTGGTAAAAGGAGTGCTGAAATGAATCAGTTAACAAGTTTCCTTATAACAGACTATTTTAAGTTTATACCAACATATATCAGCATTAACACAGGTAGTGAAAGCACAAATATGAATCAATCTATGTCCCCCGAAGCAACTCCACGTTTGTAAAAGGAATATGCAAATAGAATTGGATAATGTCTTTACCTATGGATAGGGGTGTGCATTCGGAATTTCGAATTCCGAAATAAGGGTGATTTTCGAATTCCAAATTTCGAAAATAATTTTGGATCGGATCAAAAATTTTGAATTTTGGATCGGATCGAAATTTCTGAAATTTTCGAATAATTTTCGAATTCCGAATGACCACCCCTACCTATGGAACAACTCCCTTAGCTATAAATTTCTTCGCAATTCAAGGCAGTATCTGAAAGAGAAAAAAATACTATAAACAATCTGTGATGTTGTGGTCCATGATTTGTGTGGCTAACATAATTTGGACTTAATAAGGAAACACTTAATTTGGACAAGATGACGTAATGAATTAATGTCATCTCTAGTTATGGTCAATCGAACGCCATGACATAAGCAACAGAAACTAGAGACTTCGAGAACAGCAAAAATTAACCATTAATTACAAAACATAACAAGAACAGATTCTTGAATCAGGTAATTGCTCAGGATTCGAGATATAAACACAAATTAAACAATTCTTGTTAAAGATAAAACTCCATAGAGCATTACGACAACAAAAGTAACTTTAATAGTACTAAACCCCAAACTAGTAAGTATGACATACAACAAACGACTATGGAAGCTTCAAAACATGAAATTGGATCATATTCTAGGTGAAGTACTTGTATATCCAGTCATTGGTGGCGTGCTTTGTCGTCACTCAAGAAGAAGAATAGCCAATTGTGAATAGATGCCTATAGACAGTGTGGCCCACCTCCTCCTGGTCAACGATGATCGAATTCCCCTTCAAATCCTCGATTACCTGCTCTTATTTAACAATAGTTGGTCCTCCCGTCAAATCGATTATCGATGTCAAAAGGTGACGATTCTTCTCGTACTTAAGGCCTTCTTTGACTGCCCGCGCATACATTCACAAAGAAAATTGGGTGAGAGGCTTGACCAACCGACGGCGCAGGAGTTAAAGCTGGAGCGGATGAGCATGAGCTGCGGACGAATTATTCTCCATGTTATCGGTCACAAAAATGGCACAAGGTTGAAGATGGTAGAGTTTGTCCGGTAATTTTTAACTCGATTAATGAAATGAAAGGATAACCTGATTGACAACACAGATACCAAATGATAGCTTTTGGTGGAAAGTTATCCAACCGAACCATTACCAAATCGAGAGTAGAAAAAAATATTTCCTAGTACGCTCCCAATTATTCTTGAAGTCGGATTACACTAATTTAACTACCAAACGGACAATGTGCGTGTGTACAAGTTTTCCAAGAGTTGTGCAAATTTGTTGCCACTTGTTTTGCTAACCCAGGAAAATGAGGAGCCTGCGTACTGCGGTATGTACGAGGTTCTCACTCCTCAATCCACGCGATTAAACCATTGAGGTGACATGAAATGTTGGTGTGGTAAAACTGTAATTAATAGTAACCAGTCAGGCGGTGAAAATTGCTTTCACATTACCACAGGCCACAAACAGACCATTCTGTATAAATTTACATAGTTATATTATGAAAAGTCATATTGTGTAATAAAAGAAATTATAAGCAGAAACTATATTTCTAGAAAGCTATTTTCCTCCTCTAAAACTCATTTTTACACAAAAGTGGTAATATATTTCGGATAAATAGAAATCATAAACATAGAAATAACACGCCTTAGTTACTTCTCTGCCAAAGAACTCTTCATGGGACCTAGCCTGTTATGTAGACCTAACCAATTGAGCAGTTCATCAAACATTGGACTGTAGTTCGACAAATGAATTTTCTGGATCAATATCAATACAAATCAATCCCAGAAGCACAAAACTAAAACAGAGGAAATGGTTGGGTTGAACTCAAATGTAATGCCGCAAAAAACAACCACAGAGAACCATACAAATCACGGACAAGGAATGCAGAATAAATGGAAACATCATAACATGATAAAAGAAAACTCAGCTCACTCCAATGTATGCAGAACAACACAACTTGTGATAAGTCTAAGAGCAAATGACCAGGATTCACGTTAAGGGTCAATGGTTCAGAAATCCATTGCAATTCATGTGATTCCCCCAAAAAAACACATACCTAAAACCAAGTTTGAAACAACCAAACAAATTAAAGTTGTAACTTCATATTCCTTTGGCTAACATTCTGGAAGAAACTAGAACCCTAGCTTAGTGCAGCGCCAATGCCTGTGCTTCGCGTTGTACCTGCATAAAAAAGATGACTTCTTTACAGTAACTCCCAGCAATTCCAAATTTAAACAAAAAAAATGCAATAACTAAATGGTAAACATCATTTACCCGATTGTGTTGTCAGTGCACATACGGATCCAGTGCGGAATTGGTCGGTTCTGCCTCTGTTTCTTCCCCAGCTTCAGCTTGATCCTCAACGTTTTGTGCGACGACTGTTAACAATTTCGCTACATTAATGATAAAGACAATACCAGCCTGGCCTTGTAACGGTCTATGGTTCCATCAGACTTGCACTTTACCTTATAAACCCACTTAAATCCGATGGCTTTTTTTCTGGATGTAAATTTGTAAGTTAGCAGGTATCAGTTTGAAGAGCATTCAGCTCACTTCGCATGACATCAATCCATTTTTGGTTAGTTCTTGCCTGATTATAATGCTTAGGCGCTGTAAAAGAGGAAAGTTTAGGAGCAAAGTCACAGTAATGACTGGAAAAGTAACATGTAGAATCTGAAGCATTAATAATGTCTTGCGTGCATGCCAAATTGGTGTGAAAATCAGTTAACCAAGCTGGTGGATTATGGGATTTGGAACTGCGTCTGACTGCAGGCAACAAAGTAGAGTCATCGGGGCATAAAACAGGCATAGAAGGAACAAGGCTTTTCTGCAATGAAAGGGCCTACACAGGGAGAACAACAGGTAGTATAGTTGAAGCAGGGGAAATATCAGCATGTTTATCCACATGGCTATCCTCACTGGTGGTGGAATGAGTAGGCTGAACTTCATCAATATCAGCAGTAAGAAGTAAAATGTGTTCCTAAATATTGATAACAGCCAAGTCAACCGAACCAGGGAACACAGATTCATGAAACTTAACATCTCAAGACACTAGAATTTTCCCTATATCTGGAACATAAACTTTGTAGCCTTTCTGACCTGCTGCATAACCAACAAAAATACCTTTCTGTTCCCTCGAATCAAACTTGTCCTTGCCTGGGACATTATTCATGACAAAGCACACGCAGTCAAATACTCTCAATGCATCAAGAAGTGGTTTCTCCAAAACTTCTTGCACAGTTTAGACTAGAACAATAGAGCTCTAGCAACTTGCAATAATGACCTATGATTCCTCTCCACTCTCTCATTCTGTTGCGGAGTATATGGGAAGCTCTTGTGGTATGTGATCCCTGACCATGCAAAGAACTCTGAACAACGAGAGTTAACAAACTCTTTTCCATTATCAGTTTTGATGACTTTAATGCGACGTTGATACTGATTCTGCACCCAGTGCACAAAGTTCTCCAGCAGACTTGGTACATGCTCCTTGAATCTAAAAAGGGAAGTCCAAGTACACGCACTTTTGTCATCCACCACAGTTAGAAAATATTGACAGTGACTGAGAGTTTCAATCTTACAGGGTCCCCACACATTAGCATGAATCAGTCAAAACAATTTTCAGAAACATGCGTGCTATTAGGAAAAAATAATCTGCCTGTTTTGAAACAGGACATATTTCACAAATGTCTGAAGGTTTCTTTACATGTGCACTTGAAAATGAAGGCATTATATGCATCAACACATCATACGAATAATCTACAGGTGCACATGCTATGCCTACAACATTTGCTTTGACATCAACACTGCCATGGTGTAAGACTTTCTTGAAAAATGTAAGATACTCCTCTTGCACTTTAGTTATTGATTCATGATGGAAAGATGCATTGTTCAGAATGTACAACTCTTTTATCACTCTCCCTACCGCCAAAATCTGACCAGTTTTAAAGTCCTACAGCAAACAATAGATAGGCAGGAACTGAAACATAAGACCGGAAGATTTTGACAACTTCTTTACTGAGAGCAAATTATATTTGAAACTGGGCAGATGTAAGCAAGATTGCAATATGACAGCATCGGTCAACTCCACAGCACCACTATGTGTCACTAATTTGATATTCCATCTGGTAACCATACTTGAGTAGAAACATTGAAAGAAACAATATTCTGCATCATGGATAATTGTTGCACTAGTATCTATAATCTAATATTGTTGTACTATGTATGGTTTGTCAACTGTATTAAGAGAGGGCATAACATACATACTTGCAAAATCTCCAAAGTGCACTAGATTCACCTGATCAACAGGTTCTCTTCCTTTCATCAGTCGATTCAAATCCCTCTGCATACTACCATGAGCTCATACATGTTCCCTTCTGCTCCATAGTTCATTGGAGTACCTCCTCCACCTCTTGTTTCTATGAGATTGGCAACAACATTATTTCTGTATCCTCTCTTCTGATCATTCCAGTGCTCATGATAACCCTTGAACTTGTAGCATCGAGTAACTACATGCCCAGTTTTGCTACAATGTGTGCAGTCCTTCAGTTTGTAGCAATCTGACGTGACTAGTTTTCCCACAGAGTGCACATTTGAAACTACTCCTGTCCACTTTCAATTTTCCAGAGTCATCCTTCCTCCATCCTGAAGATTTTGCCATCATATCACTATTTAAAGAATCATCTCTGCCAGTCATGTTAATACTCACTTCCTTGTTCTTTTCAACAGTAGCAATCATACCATACATCTTGTCAATTGCAGGTAATGGATCCATGTTCACTATCATGCCCCTCTCATAATCATATATCTCATTCATCCCCATTAAAAAAAACTCAATTACCTTATCTTCATTGTCACGTTTCTTAAGCAAAGCACTCACTTCTCCATCTATGTGAGAAACCGGCCTCAGCTGAACATACTAATCCCACAACATCTTTAACCTTCCACAATGTTCACTGACTGTTTGATTTGTTTGCCTTAAGGCTGCAATATTTTCTCTTAATATCAAACAAGTGAGATAATTTGGAAGTTCCAAACCTTGTCTCCAAATTCTACCATAATTCCTTCACATCATGCACAAACATAAACTGTTTAGTTAATTGTGGAACCATTGCATTTTTAATCCAATAGCATATTAGGATATTTGCTCGTTTCTACCTCAAATAGAGATGAAAATTTTCATAAGGTTTTTCTAGACTAGCATCAACAAATCCTACCTTTAATTTCGCTTCCAATGCAGAGATCATTCCACTTCTCCATATGAGTAAGTTCATCTCTGTCAGCAAAACAGTTACCAGCTGCATTCCAGGGCTTTCAAATCCGTGGACAAGCAGCTGCTCTTCAATTAATTCATCCATCCTGCAACAAAGCTTGTTCATCATCAGCGCTGTTAGTTCCGTTTCATCATTCACATCGTTCTTTCCCATTTCAATCGATCAATAGTATGCGAAAATCAACAAAGGATCCAATTTCGCTATGATACCATGAAATCAAACACTAATTGCAGAGATTTAGCAGAAATGTCGAACGGTTGAAGCTAGAGATAGGCATTTGGGTCAGGTAAAATGGGTCTAGCCCGTTCGGCCCGCCAAAAAGTATAAACGGGCCTAGCCAGCCCTGTTAAAATACAGGTCGGGTTAGCCTGACCTGTATAACGTAGCGGGCTGGGTTGGCCCATTTTTTGTGATAGGCTGGGTTGAGTCCAATTTTTCAGCCATTGGCCCGACCTGGACTGTTTTTATTATTTTATTTTACCTATTTTAAGTTTTTACGGTTATTCAGAATTTAACCTAGCTCTTATTCTGTCTTCTTCGGCTGTTCTTTTATTATTATTATTTCTTTTATCTTTTCTTCCCTTTTCTTACAG
>JAOWBN010203920.1:0-14510 GCA_028565015.1 Pinguicula moranensis | reverse complement strand
TACAAACGAAGCTTCGAGGGACCCTTCCTTCGATGTATAGCTCATCCACAGACACAATCTTTGATGGAAGAAGTACACGAAGGAGAAGGAGCAAGTCATATTGGGGGACGAGCCCTAGTTACAAAAATCCGACTCCATGGATTCTATTGGCCTACAATGCTCCGAGACATACTTGACTATGTACGACAATGCGAAAAATGCCAAAAATACGGAAATTGGTCATCTCGACCTATCACCCCCATGGCCGGAAGAAAAAAGAGGAAGCAAACAAGGCTGTTTGCTCGTTTCCATTACATATACAAAATGGAATCCTCAGTTGGTTTCCTCAATGATCCATCAATAAAACTGACCTTGATTTAGCCTCAAGAGCGGACATCATTGCGCTACGCCAAATTAGAAAATTCAATTCATTTAATAAGATCGAAACTAGTTGCATACCAGGGCTGTCCGAGCCATGAACCTGCAACTGTTCTTCCATCAGATCCTTCATTTGCTGCTAACGCTTCATCGCAAGCAGTTCCCTTTCTTTGTCTATTTCGTTAATCGCCATCCTCGAGTGTTGAGAATGCGTCAAGCAATTTTACCAACAAAAATCAAGAAAAACACCAATTCGATCGGTTAGATTCAACTAGTTGCGTTCGCAAATGCATTACCAAGCTCCGATACCATGTAGAATTTGTGAATTTTGTAAATGACAAAGTGCGAAATTAAAATTCTGTTTTCTTCATTTCTGCAAAATTGCACCAAGAACACCTTGAGTGCATGAAATAACAGTTACAAATCTTAACTGTTGCTCAGTCGTGTTTTATACTAAAAGAGTCGCGTAAAAACTTAACAAAGGTTACAGCAAAAGTGTTTCTTGCCACGCCATCTGATCAGTGGATCAAACGATTTGATTCCTTCCAAGTGTCGCTCTTCAGAACATAACAAAGTCGCGTTTCTACTTTTCGTTCAGCTGCGATTTCTTCATCTGTTTTTGCAACTATTTGAACATGTTTGATAATTCCTCCTAAAGCTGATTCATCAGCCACTTTCTTGCCATCATCAATTATTTTGTGTTAAAGATCTGCATGAACTATCAGCTAGTCGCCCCCCTATTAGCATCGACCCCAGGGAGCGGCCCACTTAACAGGGCATCCCTGCCCCCGAACATCAATCCAGTCGGCCCACCGTTTGAGAACTTTGGGTCTGGCACATCTCCTTGGCCCATCCCAATGCCAAGGCTCAAATCATGCTGCTGGGGACCCCATGTCAGTTCGAGAATTTCCACTTCAAAGCCTCTCTCCCCGTGTGACCCAGCTAACACATCCTTCTTGGCAGACTACGCGTCGAATTCCCCAACAGAGTTTGCTTCTCGAGAAGTTATGTTTTTGTGCAAATCAAAAGGGGCTGAATCTTTGACCTCAGGGAGATATTCCGTACGAATGATCTCGTGGGGCTCAATGCACCGCGCTGAAGGCAACTCAGTTGTTCAAGCTAACAGAAACTTTCCTCCCCCCTCCAAGGTTAGCATCTCCATCGCCCGGTGGGATTTGCAGACAAATTCCCATAGCCGACTAGATGCAGGTACCAAAGCATTACTTCAGAACTATCTACTTAAGTCTAGGCACACTCTCTCTCGCAGTTGCATGTCCTTGGGTATTATTGTCACATGCTTGGCAATTGACATGGATGGCACACAAGTTAGTATCCTCAAAGAAACCCACAAGGTAGGCTTCAGCAGCCTTTTAAAGTGTCAAAACAACGTGGCTTTGGAAAGGAAGATCAATCTTGAAGTCCTGGGCAATTTCACGAACACGAACAAAGTTAGCTCTTTACTCTTCTGCTACAATACCAGGTCAGATGTGCGGGCAAGTTGCTTTCTTGGAGTGGACTTAAGAGCAGTTTATTCTGCTCGTTACGGGTGATTGGGATGGAAAAAATATGATCCGTTAGAAAACTTGGGAATAGGATCACAAACATTACATTTGCATAAGCGACGTGTGACACTGTTCTTCGATTACTTACCGTGTAACATTTTTTTATTTTCTTTTTTTACACTACACAACCCTAATAAATGATCCCCATAATCACTCGCCAATCCCCACACCATCACATCAGAAATTGTAGTCAAAAATTTCAAGTGCGAACGTTAGTATTACTATTATGCAATTTTTTTGGTCTTTTATTTTTTATAACATAAAGTTTAGATATGCATGATTTATTTTTTGGTAAATAATTTTTTTATTAATTTTCAAGGTTAATCTTTGCTCTTTAGATATAGATATGCATTATTTTTTTGGTAAATAGATATGTATTTTATTTTTGATAACATGCCTCACTTAATTTTTCTGATCAAATATTTATTATTATCAGTTCTCAAGTTTAGATAGATATGCATTGTTTTTTGTTAAATATATATGTTTTTTAATAACTTAAAGTTTAGATATATGCAATTTTTGTTCTCTTTTGTTTTGGTAAATAATATTTTATTATTATAATCACTAATAATTTTTCACTTATTATGTAGATGAAGAAATTTGCTGTAGAGGTAGCAAAGAGGGGGGAATTAATCGCGGCCACTGGAAGTGGTATGGCCTTCTCCAAATATTTATTCAACCAGGCGAAAAAAGCATCCGACGAGATGGAAAAGAAGCACGAGAAGATGTCACAAGAAAGTATGAGTGAAGTGCTCATTGAGATCGGAAAACTCAATAAAATCGGAAAAAATATAATGGATATGCACGTTCAAATATTAAAAAAAATTTGCTGCAGAAATACCCACCAAGCAATCGTAGCCTGGGTTGTGTACGGGATTTATTCGGCCCAACAACAGATCTCAGCCCAATTTGGTGACCAAGCAGCCCAGAGCAATTCCCGTGGGTATTTCGAACCCAAAAGTTTTTCCTAAGGGTTGTTTTGGTGATGAAACTGTTGCTTCGTGTATTTTTTTTATAATCGTGATATTCGGATGTGGTTCGATTAGTCCACGGGATCATGCAAGGCCTTCTTCTTCTTCGTGTATTGCTAAAGGAAATCGTCATTGGCTGTTTGATTGTGGTGCTATGGATACAATGACAAATGACCCAAAGAATATTATTGTGCGTTCTGCCCCCCAAAAAATCTGTGTTCGGACCACCAATGGGGGTCTAGCACGAGTCCATGGGGGGTCTATTGAATTTTCTCCGACCCTAAAATTGCAGAATTGTTTATTTATTCCTGATGTCTCCTGCAAATTATTATCTGTTAGCTACATAACAAAAGAGCTTAATTGTACTATACTGATGTATCCTACATTTTGTCTTTTGTAGGATATCAGGACGGGGGCGATTATCAGGCGTGGCAGTGAGAAGTGTGTCTTGTACTATGTCGATGAGGTTGTTCGTCAAGGAAGATGTTTGCATGAACGACGTGTGACAGTGTTATTTGATTACTTACTATGTAATTTTGTTTATTTTCTTTTTTTAAATTGAAGATGATCAAATCTCAACAACTGGTAGTGGTCAGCTCTGCTTCTGTTATCAATTCCAGAAGAATGAAAATAGCACGAGTATATCATGAAGTTCCGTTCTCAGTGAAGACTTTCCAGATAGGTTCTGGAAACAAGTTCAATTGTTTGTTAAATGTTTTTATTGTGAAATGTAAATATGGAACGTAACACTACACTACACTTCACTTATCCTGTAGCGGAAACTTGTTAAATTGTATGGTCAGGACTCAGGAATTGAGGTTTGATAGTTGATATTCATTGGGTTGTTGATTTTCAGTTAGCCAAAAGAAAAGGTGGTTGATTTCTCAAGGCCTTCCGGCCTCCGGGTTGATTTTCTGATTTGGGAATTATACTGTGTACATATATTTTTTTTGTTATTTTCCCTTTTCATTTAACAAAATAAACTAAATCAATAACAAACTAAACATATAACCCAAAATTTGGCTGAAGGTCCTCTGACTCACCTAGATCCGCCAGTGACATAAACAGTAATATGGACCTATTGTAACGGAGGAAACTTTGGACCTCACATTCTTCGGCTTTTTTTCAACCAAAATTTACTTAACCTAACAAAAAGTAGCCGGCCGCTCCTTCTACCTGCCGGGCCACTGCCCAACCACCATCAAACATATCAAATTAAGAATTTATGGTGATTTCTGCCGGATCGAAATGTCAGATCCATTAAGGCCCAGTACTGACCGGCCAGCCCAGCCCAAGTGTGTACCACTAAATGTCGAGGGGGAAAGCTCAAAGTAACGATTATAAAACATATTAAGAGAACACACAACCATGTGTTGAAAATATGGTTCCAGTTCAGTTTTGATGGAGGAACTCTTACATTATTCTCTATAAATGTACAATCCTTCCAAGATGACTCAAGGTCAAAATTCTTGAGCATTGGAGTTACCTCTCTTCTCACATCATCAGATGAACCATTACTTTGGGCGTCTAATCCTAGAAGTAGCTGCATGAAGTCCATTCTGTAGGTATCACTCGACTGACTTCCGAATTCTCTCAAGGTTAGGGCTTAGGCCACTAGCCTATATTAGCATAATTAAATATTGATCCCAACGGGGGCACTCTGGGCTAATTTCGTCATGTTGACCCACATCCTTGTTTCAATACCTCCTCACCCCGCCTCCAAGCAAAACAAAGGTATTAAATAGCTTGTGGTAGCCTTAAGTTTCGCAATCGGTTGACACATTGTATATGGATTTTGTTGATGTCATAAACATGTGGAGGCCTCTCAGTCTCAGCAGCATGATTCTCCGTCTGTGTTGATTTTTGAGAGGTCAGTTGATCCTGCAACTACGTTCTACAAGAACATTAAAAGTGCGATAAAGAAATCGCAATCTGAGGGTACAGTGATGTCGGATGAACAAGTGTTGATTTCTGAGTGGTCAGTCTCAGCAGCATGATGCTCCTCGTGAACTTAACATGCAATTACTTAGCAGCAATGTTGCTGAAGCAATACATTAGGAAGACTTTGAACATCCTGAAGAGCCAGACAATGAGAAGGTTTTCTTTCTCAGTCTGAAATATTGGAATTTGGAAACGATGAAGGATACAAGTGTATTCATCAATACGATGACTTCTTCTAGCATCATTAGATGATCCCTCTTAAAAGATAAGTACTTCAGTTGGCCTTATGATTGGCATTGGCCTGAGCTGCTCACTTGTTCCAGCCAACGGAAACTTTCCTCCTCCCCTCCAGGGTTAGCATCTCCATCGTCCGGAGGGATTTGCAGACAAATTCCCATAGACGGCTAGAGGCAGGTACCAAAGCATTACTTCATAACTATCTACTTAAGTCTAGGCACGCTCTCTTTGGCGGCTGCATGTCCTTGGGCATTATTGTAACACGCTTGGCAATTGGCATGGATGGCACACAAGTTAGTATCCTCAAACAAAAACGAAAGGTAGGCTTCAGTAACCTCTTAAAGTGCCAAAACAGCGTGGCTTTGGAAAGGAAGATCAGTCTTGAAGTACCAGGTCAGATGTGTGGGCAAGTTGCTTTCTTGGAGTGGACCTAAGAGCAGTTTCCTCTGCTCGTTACGGCGATTGGGATGGAAAAAAAATATGGTCGGTTAGAAAAATTGGGAAGAGAATAATAAACACTACATTCGCATAAGGCGACGTGTGACAGTGTTCATCGGTTACTTACCGTGTAATTTTTTTTATTTTTTTTACTATACACAAACCTAATAAATAATCCCCATAATCACTCCCCAATCCCCACACCATCACATCAAATATTGTAGTCACAATTCTCAAGTTCGAAGGTTAGTATTACTATTATGCAAAAAAAAAATTATTTTTTTATTTTTTATAATATAAAATTTTGATATGCATAGTTTTTTGTTAAATAGATATGTTTTATTTTTTAATAACATAAAGTTTAGATATATACATTTTTTTTCTCTTTTGTTTTGGTAAATAATATTTTATTATTATTATGACTAATAATTTACCCATCAAAGAGAATTCAAAGATCGAGGCGTGTCGAGAAAGACTAATTCCAAAAGTATCGACGTAAGATTTGACCACAGTATTTATATCTTGGGCTTCCATTGATTCCAGCAGTTGGATTTGCACAAAACAATTGTCATGATCAGCTGATTTCAACTGTTAAGTCCTGCCCGTTGGATCTTCTTTAGAATGGATGGTCTTGATTACTTCGATTTCAGCACTCAATATCAGCCTCAGGATCAAATAACAGATTGACGGTATAGATCAAACAAAGACGTATCAAATTCATCTTCTCGAAGAAGCCATCAATCCACAACCGTTAGATGCAATAATGAAGTAAACGATCCAGATTACTTTGGTTTTATTACACGGATTATCAATCATGTTCGTTGGATCAATTATAACAAACGGATAGGATTAAGTTGAGTGAAAACAAATCATAGCCACAAATAACTGAATTTCAACGGTTCAGATTACACGTCATTTGCATGATTAAGTTGGGTTTTTTTAGGTAAATTCATATTTAACATTCATGTTATCAAAAAAACTTTGTTATAAAAAATTAATGCATATCTATTTACGAAAAAAATAGAATCAATTTCTTTTGCACGGGATGTGCACATTTTGCTATACTAATTAATATTATGTTGTCCAAATATTAAATTCGTTTCCGATTATGTGCGGAATAAATAGCAGTCCCAACTAACACCATGGTTCACAACTATAAATAAAATGTGGGTACACGTTTTATTTCATTTATTGTTATTGTGTTGGATGGGATTTAGATGTTTCGAGATAATATTTTTCGGTAAAAATAAAAATAAAATCGTAATTAAATTTTATTCAATTCATAAAATAAATTTACATCATCACATCACTACTTCTTTTGTATTTTTATCTCAGTAACTACTTCTTTTGTATTTTTTCCATCTGACACATTATGTTTTTCCGGTCTCATTGAGTTTTCCGATCTCAATGAGTACTTCAATTGTACTTTCTTGTGACATCTTCTCGTACTCCTTTTCCATCTCGTCCGATGCCTTTTTCGCCTGGTCGAATAAATATTTGGAGAAGGCCATCCCTACCGCAATTCCAGTGGCCGCGATTAATTAATTCCCCTCTCTTTGCTACCTCTACGGCAAATTTCTTCATCTACAAAAAAACAATGCATCTCTAAACTTTATATTATACAAAATAAAAGACCAAAAAAATTTACATAATAATAATACTAACGGTCGGACTTGACAAATTTGCCAAAGAGGTAGCAAAGAGAGGGGAATTAATCGCGGCCGCTGGAATTGGGATGACCTACTCCAAATATTTATTCGACCAGGCAAAAAAAGCATCCCACTAGATGGAAAAGAAGCACGAGAAGATGTACAAGTGAAGTGCTCATTGGGATCGGAAAGCTCAATGAGGAGACCGGAAAAACATAATGAGTTAGATGGAGAAAAAAAATACTTAACATGGGCCCTATTTATCTATCCCCGCATGGTGCTTAGTGGAACAGTGAAATAGACTTTCAAGCGTCTATCATAGATTCTCAATGTGCCCATGCAAAGCTATTTGTTGCAGCACCAAAGTTCTGACTTCATGACGTAATCGGCAATTACAACAAACTTGACCAAATCTGTTTTGGAACAGAGAAGGAACGAACAGAAGAGAGAATTCTGAATAAAGAATTCTAACAGAAAATAAACAATTACAATTCATATCAACTACTTTCTCCTTCTGTAGATTACATACTTATAGTAGTTTATCCGCTCACTACATTTCAATCCCATAAAAGGGCGGTAGTTGGAGAACGCAAGCTAGACAAAAAGGACTTAAAACTCGCAAAATTTCTTCAAGGAAGTTTGGGAATTCGGAATTGACCATTTTCGATTCGATCCGAATTTTGTTCGGAAGTGATATTTGATTTTCGTTCCGTATTGGAATTCGAATTTCGAAATTTGGATTTCCGAATTTCGAAAATTTGGATTTTTCGAACAATAATGAAAAAAAATCAAAAAAAGCATTTCAAAAAAAAGAAAAAAAATAAACCAGAAGTTTAATTATAAAAAAAATTGAACTATGTTGTTACAAACTTGCAATATATATCGTACATTAACAACTAAGCTAACACAAAATTAGACGTAAGTAGTTTCAGTTATTGGCTTTGAATCCCTTGATCAAAATATAGAACCACAAGTTTAATTAACACACTACATGACTTCCACAAACTCAGTCATTTCTTTGCATCAACACTATCATTCCATTTAGAACGAACAACACTTAGACAGAAGCCATTGATGCTCTTTCACACTGCATCAAAAATTCAAAATTCAAACTCAAAAGATACCACCTAAAAGTTTTAGCATAACTAGGCCTGGGCGTTCGGAATTCAAAAATTTGGAATTCCGTACAGCGGTTAAGAACATCCTTAAGTACTTGAGAAGGACTAAGGATTTGATTTTGGTCTATGGTGGTGAGGAACATCTCATATGTACTAGGTACTGTGATGCTAGTTTTCAAACCGACCGGGATGACTCAAAATCTCAAACAGGTTATGTGTATATGATTAATGGTGGTGCCCTCTGTTGGAAGAGTTCCAAACAAGAGTGTACGGCTGATTCCACTATTGAAGCAGAATACATATCTGCTTGCGAGGCAAGAAAAATGGGAATATGGATACGGGAATTCGTTGATGAGCTTGGTGTTGTTCCTAGCATTGTTGATGCGATGGATCTTTATTGTGACAACACCGGAGCAATTGCAAATGCAAAGGATTACAGTTCCAACACGCACACTGCTCATCAACCGCAAGTATCATTTTATTCGGGAGTTTGTTGAAAACAAAGACATCAGAATGTGCAAAGTAGGTACGGACAGCAATATAGCAGATCCACTGACAAAATCACTTCCTCTGGCACATCATGAGAGACATGTAAGTGTTATGGGTATACGATGAGGAATTGGCTTTCGAGCTGATGTATTTTTCTATATGAACCAATAGGGCTTGGGACGCGATACCTGATTGGCTCTAGTTCAAGTGAGAGACTGTTAGTTAGTGACCTTAGAGCACCAATCAGAGCACTTGTTAGTTCATATATAATGAATGACGCATATCATTTTGTTCCTTGAGTTTTGTGTATATATTATGGATCATTTGGGTTGAGGACTCGTATTGTAAAACTCCATAATTTAATCAAGACTCTAAATTAGTCCCAAGTCCTTAGCAAAGGAACAATTGGATGACTATATGGACTAGCATGTGGATTAATGCATGATCATGTTTCACTGATCATTGATACGAGGTATCTATTTAATCACATGAAATATGAGCGTACTGGGTATATGAGTATTGGACTTGACCTATGTTGACTTGCTAGATGGATTAGGTTTGTGTTATCAGCAAAGTCATATAGTATTAATTCAATTATATGAGATATTCATAAGTTTGGGTAATAATTGTTACGCATGCATTTGTGATTATGGGATAGTCACATATTAATAATTATATGCTAAAATATCAAGAAAGTAATTAATAGTCAAGGATGACGCATTCCTATGCTTGACATTAATTATTGGATATTAAGCGACAAAAGAATTAATATCAAATGAGATTAAAGGATCACGATTTATCTATATTAGATCGGATCATAATGCATTGCTAGATCCCGCTTATGATTTATAAATTAATGAGGTTAATTTATTATCGATTTAGATATGGATCATACTGGGTCACTTCATTTGGTGAACTGAAATATTAAGAATTAATTATGTGGGACATAATTAACGAATTTTATGAACGAGATAAAATTGGATGTTGGTGAGACTTAAATCCAATTCAATTTTATGAAGAGAGACTTCACGATTAAGTCTTGTTCGTTTCCGCTTGACCGAAGAGAAAATTTTCATGAGAAAACTCTGGCCAAAGCGAGAATTTGGTCTCATTGCCAGCTTACTTCCAGTCTAGAGTCTAGCAGCCCACATTTTATCTAGCCAAGGAGTGCTTCTGGTTGAGGTTTGCTATTTTGAGAACTTCGTGATTCACGGATTTTTGTTCAAAACGTACGGGATTCACACGGGTTCTTTGACTCTGGCAAAATTTAGGTAAGTTGTAATAAACATATATGGAAGAAAATCAAAGAGAAAGACAGGTTAAGGAATAGAGGAAAGGCGGTAAAGGGGAGAAATCTTCGATATTGAAGATAAGAGAGAACGAATAAGATTTCAGATTATCTTCATTCATCCAAAACTGAGTTCAAAAGTTATATGTTATACTTTTATAGTCACCTAAAAGTCTCGATCGACTCTACTTCAAACACGACTATTAAATAAATAAAACACACGACTTAAACTAAAACTAACCAACAACTTTAAACATATGATGATGTAACATTGCCTCCCCCTTATAAGTTGATTTGGATATTGCTAGACTAGAAAGGTTGCAACTTCCCAGGATAATGCGGAAAAATGACTTCTAAAACTATAGCACGTCCATCTTTAACAACCGGCATACTTGGCGGAGAAGAAGTATTAAAAAGAGAAAATGGGTTAGCATTTCCATGATAAGTTTTATGTGTTGTATCAAACACATCAAGAGATGTTCCTGTGGGAGTGTCTAACTTCAACTTCGTTTCCAAGATGGTTGCAAAACGCATCGGCAAAATACTAAACCAACCTCAAATCCATATAGTGACCCAAAAGATCAGCATCCCACTTTACATCCTTCACCTGAAACTGATGGATGGATACATTCATTCCAAAATTCTGGGCATTGTAAGCAGAATATACTAGTGCAAATACACCACAAAAAACACTATTATCGGAAACCTACCCTTCACTTCAAGATTCTTGACCTCGCCATCCAACTTATGTAACACCTTCCATAGTTTTAGCTTGCCTTCATATTTACCAGGATCAAAAACTAAATTCTCCACTACAATTACATCTTGAGTGCCTACTTTTCTGTTGAAATGTCACACCACTGTTTTCATGCACCAAATTTTTCAATCTTCTGCAAAGTGCACGGCGGAAACAAACAATGATATGCGGCCAATCTTCACACAAGATTGTCAGCCTAAGAACAAAAACAAGAATGCACGCCCAACCACTCTTTCTATTATCAACAAATGGAGGACTTGTCCACTCAATTTGGCCTACACGAAAATGGACAAGGTTCACTCAATCCCCTAGCCCCTCTTGAGTTGATCAACACGATCACTCAAGCACAAGGATGGAACTCACTCACAAATCCCAACCCCTCACTTGCAATGAGTCCGCACGACTTCAAAGCAACTCTCTTGTGTTCTCTCAAGATATCTCAATCTTGCTCTCTTGTTCTATATCTCAAATGAGACCTCATGTCATCTTTATATAGACAAGCTAAGGCATTCGAATCCTTTGAATGTAGCTACGGTTGGATGAGTCTTTGACCATCTCTTTGGACGCCACATGTCCCTTAAGAATAGGTCTTGGTAGTTTGTTGGTTCCTAGTCAAGATAAGGACACCTCATCCCACTAAAATAGGAACCAACCTTGCTTCTTCCTTGCACAAGCTGCCGGCCACCAAGCACCGCGCGCGCAAGCCATCCGCCCATTTTGATGCCTCTCTCGGCCATCACCTAGCCACACACCTCAAAGTCACAATCCACCTCGGCACATAGCAATCTTTTAGTCACTTTGCCGCTGGATTTCACTTCTTGGTCGAGGTAAGTTGTCATTGGCTCGGACAACTTGGATTCATGCCATCTTCCACGTACCATTCGACCATGTTGGTCGCCCGCTCGGCCATCATCATGTCAGACACCTCCAAATGGAATTCCGCCCCGTCACATAACCATATTTTGTCCATGTTGCCGTGGGATTTTCCTTCTTGTCTGAGACAATATGTCGTTTGCTCGGTCAAGTCGGAATCATGCTCCTGCCGCTCGATGCCGCACGGTCACCACGACCTCTCCTCGGCCATCCTTGCGCAGAACCTCCCCAAATGGAATTGCGTCTCGGCACATAGCAATATTCTTGCCACATTGCCGAGCAAGGAACCCTCCTTGACCGATGAATTATGTCAAATGCTCGATGGAATGCTCATCACACCTCGTTCGGGCGCCATGCCGCACGCATCACCTCCTGCACTCCTCCACTCGGCGCCTTGCTCACCAAGCCGCCTACACTTTGTCCCATAATGTGATGGAGGATCACACCATGTCCGAGACCCAACTTCAAGGGTGTGACAATGCTCCCCCGCTTGAAGATGTCGATGCCCTCATCGACGACTCCCTCGCCTCAGTCTCTCTCTCGGCCGCAACTCTCAATTGCTCATGGCCAACTCGAAGGTCCACCTTCAATCTACTCCGTGCATATATCCTCTTGTCAAAATAACTCCTCACCGTGCCAGAAAAAGGGTACTTCGTGGCATGGTGTCTCGCTCGGCAAGGTGGCACACCGTTGGAACGTCTCGGACAGCCCGTCGGCCACTCCTCCATACGCCCCAGCACAACATTTGGCCCATCGCCCGGATGCTCCCAAGCGCCTCTCGGTCCTGCATCCGGACATCCACAAACGCTGCCCACATCGCCTTGCACGTCACTCGGCAAGACTCCCGAGCGTCCTCTAACACCATCCCGCACCACCGGTTGCACCACTCCGCACAAGTCTCCCTCTTTCGTTCCGGCCACAAGATTTGTGATACACTCTGTATTATCAATGCTAAGCTTCACTATTTTATATGTTATAAATAAACAAGTAGTGAAGGTTGCTACAATTATATGTACAACATTAAAGTGTTAATACATAGCCCTTAGGTGATTGGCCTTAGGACATAACACTAACATTAACAACACAATACAGTTTTAGCATAGATAGACTAACTTATAGGGGCTGAAATAGAAGATTAATAATGTTTTGTTTCATGTTCTTTATCTTCCTATTTATTTCTGTTGAAACTTGATGTTTTGGGCACCAAGGAAGCAGTAGCAGCGCACACAAGGAGCGGAGTTGCATCTGTTTTCTTGATTCTTGGTTGAACTGCCACAAAAGGGAAATCTGGATATTTAAGGTGCGAAGTCAGATATTTAAAAACCTCACATGCTTCTATGATGAAATATACGATTTATGCTGCCACATAGGTGTGACACGTCATCACCATCTTTGTTGCATTTTGTTATGTTTTCTTCGGTTTATTCTAGAGACGGTAGCTAAATTCTACAGCGTCAATAAATAGGCAATTATGGTGATTAATTTTGTTTTGTAACACAAAAACTATTTTCCTTTGAATAAAAGGCTAAGGGGCTGTTTACTAAACAAAATTACGCGTTATTATGACAGGATTTGAGCTCAATTCTATGTTTACTGCACACACTTGGCAAAGTGGGTTGGGGAATTCAATCCCATGACCCGCGAAAACATGGGATTGGGCCCAAAAAATAATCCTATAAAAAAAGAGGAATTGATTTTGAGCCCAGCAATCCTACCATTTTGTTGAATCTTAACCCTTGAAGTTCACTGAAATTACACAAATTTGCCACATGGTCCACCGCTTATAAGAAAACAAGTTTTGGGGAAAGAATTCTGAAGAACCCTAAAGTCCCGGCTTGATGTGCCGATCCGTGAAGGACTTATCAAAGAAACGTTTTCAATTCCACAAAGATATTTGATTTTTTGCCATTGAATTTTAGGTATGGTTTCAATTCAGCAAGTTGTGTATGCTTTAGTTGCCTTAACACTTGTGTGTGTATGCTTTACTTTCCTGAACCCTGGACATAGACATGGATATGAACCTTAAAATGCTACTGTCACTTTGGCATCTGCACTTACTTAATAAGGAATTCTTGTGTGATGTTGAAAAGAGACGAGCAGAAAGGGAGAAGATGATAAGGGTGCATAAGCGGGCTGCACCTCCAGGATATCTGCTTAATGCAAAGATAGAGCGTCATAATGAATTTATAGCTAGACTAGCCAGTGGATCTGACATAGATTGCTTTAACAACCTTAGGATGCATAAGGAAGTCTTTCGTACATTGTGTTATAAATTGGAAAACGAGGGTGGATTAATAGATAGTATGTACATCACCAATACAACCCAAACTGCTATAAGATTGCTAGGACATCACCAGAAAATTAGAATTCTGGGAACTGATTTCGAGCGTAGCTGTAGAACCATCAGCCTCTATTTTCATAGAGTTCTACAAGCACTTTTAAGCATAGGGGAGCAATTATTTGTCACCCTGGATCCAGTAAGTGATGGGTGCCATGATATGAGATTCAAGTACTTCAAGTTAAACTACATTTTTTTCCCTTCAACTAGTTACCAATTGCGTAGTAGGGTAGGACTTATGATTATGCCATGAATAGGACTGTTTAGGAGCTTTGGATGGGACTTACATCCCTTGTCATGCACCAGCGGCAACATCAGTGCGATATAGAACAACCAATGTTCTAGGTATTGTTGATACCTGCGGGAAGTTTGTGTATGTGTTATGTGGTTGGGAGGGATCAGCCACAGATGGTGGAGTGTTGCATGATGCGCTCCATAGGGATGGTGGCCTTAAGGTACCTCAAGGTAATTGTTTAGTGTGGTGATGTTTAG
>JAOWBN010203909.1:0-14511 GCA_028565015.1 Pinguicula moranensis | reverse complement strand
CACTTTAAAAGAATTTGTGGCACAATATGCCAATGCATTAGCTCGGAGGGTGCAACATGAAGTAGAGGAGGATGCTAACAGTTTCAATAAGTCATACACACCAGTGTTGCCCTATGGGTTTGAGAGACAATTTGTAGAGGCATATACAAATAACAAGTTCGTTGAATTCAGAAATGAAATGAGGGCAGGTGGCATAGTATGCCATAGGACATTCTTGAAGGAGGAAGATGGGACGTTGCTATGGAAGGTAAGAGAAGATATTGAAGTTGGCGAAGGTGACCATAAATGGCTCAAAGAAGTAGACTTTCATGTTCGATATAATCAAGAGTCGAGGGAAACCACATGTACTTGTCGGAGATTGAGTTCAGGGGTATTGTATGCAGGCATATTATTCCGATATGGTCTGAAATGAAGCTTGCGTATGTGCCAGAGTCTTATATCCTACGGCGATGGAGGAAAAATATAATTAGAAGTCACACACAAATGAAGTTGAATTATGCAGGCTGGGAACGGAAGCCTGAATGGCAGCGATATGATACCATGATGGAGCAAATGTACCAGATTGCCAAGAAAGCCATGTTGTCTGATTTTATGCGTGATAAGGTATTGGCTAAGTTGGAAGAAGCAAAACAGGAGATTGAAGGATTGTATGAGTAGTGCATACCTATGTCATGTTCGTTCGAAAACCATGCTGAAAAACCCATTGAAGATGCTGCAAATCCTATTACTGATCCAACTAAAGCCGCACGGAAGGGAAAACAACAAGCAAGTCGAAGAAAGTCAATCAGTGAGAAGAATATAAAGCAAGCGAAAGCAAAGGCGAAAACAAAAGCAAAAGCAAAGGCAAGCACAAAAAAACATGGTCCAACCAAAACAAGAGAGCAATGCGACGAGCTTGCAAGGAATGCATTGGTAAATGAACAACTCTAGCATTTATTTTCTTCATGTATTATTATAAGTGCTTGATATAGTGTGCGTTTTGAAGGTCTCAAATTCTGAAGATTGTCGAAGGATGCCCAATGATGTATACACCCAAGAAAGTATCAACTTCACTGTAAGGATTTCTTAACTTTCTCACTGTGCTTCTATGTATTGTTTTGGTTCAAATTCTTTGCTAGAACTAAAGTTTTGTATTTCACTTTCAGTTACAAGCATCACAACCTAGCTCAAGTACTTGCCTCGATCTCAACTTGTCAACCGTGAGTTTCTTTGACTTCATTTCTATTGACAGTTTGAGGACAACTGCTGTCTTTTTTTGTTCAATCTTGCTGTTTTTTTTGTTGGCAGTTTGAAGAAAGCTGATGCAAGCTGTTGGAACAATTATTTCAGAAAAGATGTTGTGTTTATGATTGTAGGGAATGTTTAGCTAATTGCCTTGTGTCGTGTTGACAGAGTTGTGATTGTAGGGAATGTTTTGCTAGTTGTGAATGTGCATCTTGACAACATTAGCCGTGACAGAGTTGTGAATGTGAATGTTTAGCCGTGACATAATTGTCTTGTGAGGTTGACAGAGTTGTGAATGTGCATCTTGACAAAATAAGTGGCCTGCGAATTTCATTGGCAGAGAAACTCATGCTGGCATGTATTTGCCTTTGAGAATAACTTGTTTAGAAACTCATGCTGTTTAGAAAATTAGTGCATCAATTTTTTCTAAACTCATGCAGGCAAGTCTTGAGAACAAGAAGTTTGAGTTCTTTCCCCTAATATTTTTTTAGCTAGTCTTCTGTTAGGCCCAGCAAGTCTCATGTTATCCCCTAAAAGGCATGCCCTTGTACGGATCTACAAATGCACTTGACGAGGAGAAAATGGCCAGCAAGTCTCCTGTTATGCCCAGCAAATTGTTATAAAAAACGCTTATTCCTTATGTTCAACCCTAATGCAAAATAAAGGAGATCAAAAACACATGAGACAAATTGATTGATTTTATAACTCAATAAACACAGCACCATACACTTGAGAACAGACCTAAACTCAAGAAACCTGGACAAATTGGCAGAACATGGACTAAACTTACAAAGTCCTTGAGAACATGGACTACTAGAACAGGAAATACATCTTTATGCCCTTGAGAACAGAATGAAGTTTCTACATACAGACAAGCCCTGCCCCAATTTTTAGCCGCTTGCTCTTCTTCATTTTCGTGTCAGCCAACTTTTTCTTCACAGTTGCTTGCTCTTCTTCAATTTCATTTTCATGTCAGCCAACTGATAAGTCAGAAGGAAACTCACTTCCTCATGAAACAACATATGCAAAACAATTAACAATTGCTTTATCCATGTCTAGTGACTTCACATAAGCTCCATTTCTTGCAAAACTCACTGATGAAGGAAACAGAGTTGATCAAACAATTCACAGCAAATGTAAAATGCTACGACTTGTGGCATTACAGAAATACAAACGAAAGAGGCGTTGATCAAACATATGCATTTTCCTTCAATGACCTTCAAACGAAACAGTAAAGATCAAACAGATGAAGGAAAAAAACAAAGTAGGCATCATCCAGCAATAAATTTCAAGTGTTCTTCAGCAGATTTGAAATCTTTCTTTTGCATATACGCCCTAAATCAAATTCAAAACAATTCGTAACAGAAACCCTAAATCAATTCGCAATCAGCATCGGCAAATATAACCCTAAGGAACACAATTTACCAGAAATCGCACAAATCCAGGCAAGAAGAAATCAGCATTAGGAGAGGGTTACTTTCTTGGCTTCTTCTCCCACGCCGGAGACACCACAAATCGCCGGAAAACACGACTTCGTCTTTTATGTCGACGGAATGTTTGGCAGAATGTCGCTCGGCAGGCTCCATGGATGAGATGGCTAAATCACCGAAAAATAGTTGGCACAAACAAACCGGTTTGGAAGAAGATTGCTCGACTGTGCAACGGATTTTTGGGATTTGTTTCTCATCGAGGCACACGACGAGAATTGATTTGGGCGAGAAAACTCGGCTGACATAGAACGGGTGGCGTGGCCATTCATGCGTTCGTGCGTCTATTTCTTACGTGCGTCTATTTCCGGGATGAAGGATACTCTTTACAAATTGTCTTCGGGCGGCTGACAGCAGCCCAGTTACATGCTTAGCATACAGAAATAAAAATAAATAAATAAATCTGCGGTAGTATAAGAATTGAAACCAATAATTTCTCTCTTTCAGCTCCTCCACTTTGAAGTTGCAATTCCTCTTTCCGCTGCAGTGATTCCGCTAATTCTATATCGGGTAATGTCGCAATTTGTTTTTAGTTACTTGATGCTGTGTGCATCAAATTTGACAATCGTATATAGTTCTTCTTGTTGTCAAGATGCTCATTTTAACAGTTCGGCTTTGATTTGATGGAACCTTTAATCAAGAACATGTTGCTATGGCATGTCAGATGCTTCGCGGACACACGATTCTGAAAGGATGCACAAAATAGTAAAGTTTATATTGTTCTGAATCGATACCTCTTTCCAATTTCTAAAAAAAAAAATTAATGATTGGAAGGGATTGCATATAAACTTTACTATATATCAATGTTCAGCTCTTAATCCTGTTTTATTTCGGTCTTTGAGGAATTTTAAGACGTACTGTTGCGAGCTTTTTAAGGTGTGACGAAGTCATGTCCAGGGGCTCACAACGTGTTCGACAAACAAGTTGTTATCTGTTTACAAATTATATTTTAACGGATCTCAAGAGCTTCTCTAGACAAAGTACATAACTTTTACTCTTATGAGTTAGAAACTCTAAACATGAGCCCTTTGTCTGATTTCAGGATCTCTTTGGAGAATGTAGTCTAAGAGTGAAAAAGTTTCATTGTTTCTGTGGCTTTTTGTTTTTAGTTGCTATTAAAGATGGTATCTTTGTGAACTCTGAAATGCTTGCTACCTATGATGTAGATGATTTTGTACCAAGTGGAGCCCTGTTTGTGTGGCCTTTTTTTTTTTGGTTAATAAAGATGATATCTCTATGAACTGAGAAATGCTTGCTACCTATGCTGTAGATAATTTTGTACCAAGTGGAGTCCTTCTAGAAAGCCTCTTTTTCATACAAGTTATGGTGGTCTGGCAGCGACATTTGCAGTCATTAGTACGTCAGGTCATCGAGAGACACGAAGGCTATTGCAGGGCTCCATTTAGTACATTTATTCGGACAAGGGCTTCTCTGGTGTCAGGTAGTTTGGTATTTGAGTTGGATAGTCCTGCTGATCTCTTTCCTACATAAAATTGCAGTTCTTTATACCATTTCTTATTGATGCATAATTCATCCAAATGGTATAGACAAGAGAACCTTCCGAGTTCTATTGTCCAAGGATTTGTTTCATATATCAGGTGCCGAGGAGTCCCATTCCAGCTTATTTAATTTCTGTATTTCTACTGAGTCAATTGTAGGTAATGTGCCCTCTTTGTCAAGTCTCTGGAATTCGATGCCCTTCTTTTGCAACGCCAGTGTATCTATACCTACAGAAGTTGGTAATTAAAATAAATACGTTCTCAAGTTTGTCTAAGTAGAGCTTTAAATGAAGTATCTCTTAATATTCTCTGTTGTAACTTCGTACTATTTCAGTGAGACAGTGTTGAAATCGAATAAAACCTCAAAGATTTTGTTTGAGTTTGCAGTAAACATTATTTTCTTATAGGGCAGGAGTGAACGTTCCTTGTTTAATTTCTTTTTTGACTATGTACTATGTTCTTACCTGACAGGAGTTCACCAGTTCAAGGAGCTTACTTGCAATGTCATCCGAAACTCCAATTTCTTCACCATTGATCCCCGCGCTACCCACTAGTACTGGAACTGGAAGTAGTGAAAGCCAGAAGGCTGTTTCAAAGTCTTCAAAAGTCCAAGCAATTTTAAAGTATGTAAAACAGGTATGCACTCCTAGATTCTGATTTCTATTTTCTTATGAAGGAGGGTATCTTGATGCCTAATCAAAGAATTCATATGAGAATTCCAGTCCAAGAAACTTGTTATGTTTTCATGTCTTTCATGCTTTTGTTTTTCTCAGAGCCCTAAGAAGGTTAACCTCGTTGCTGCCTTGGTCCATGGAATGCTTGTTAAGTATCATTTTTTCAGGTGCAGGTGACTGTAAAGGGAGTTGCTAAAACGATCTACCAGGTGATTTTTCTATTTAGAGCTCAAGCAATACCCATGCCAAATAGGATTGTTTCCTCACCAATGTATTATGCTTGGAATTTTCTGTAGACCGGCAGTCAATAGGGCAGTATATTTGTCTTGCGATCAATATACTGAAACACGTCAAGGTAGCCTTTATATTTAACTTGGGACTCGTCAAGCCTAATAGCTTGGATGGTTTTGATCATATATTCCAAGTAATGAAATGGATATGACAGGTTATGCATTCAGCTTGGGCCAATGCGACGCACAATCATGGGCTCAAAGGGGACCGCCTTCTTGTTGGTAAGTCTTATCGTCTGTATTCTCATTTAACAAAAGTAGGATTCTAGACTTTTGCATCACATGTTAAACTGCTTCAAATGATCAAATCATCTCTTAATTTCTGTAGCTGAGGCATTTGTTGGGAAGGGTTTCTTCAAGAAACGGATATCGTGCCATGCCTAAACGAAACACGGAATAAAAGTAAGACCAGAGTGCAGATTGACTGGTACTGAGAGAGGTTAGCTGCAGAGGAGGAGGCTGAGATCGATAGGTTAAAGGTGCACAACTTCTGTAAGGTCAATAAAAGAGAACAGCGACTGGTTCACAATAAACTCATCGAAAGCACTCTTATATGGGATCGCAAAAACAAGCCCAGAAGTCATGGCTCGATTGGTGCCTCTGCATGAGCCATGCTGTCCAAATATCTGTACAGGCTTCTGCAGTCATACTGAAGACTACGATCGACTGACATTTATTTTGATGATATGAAGTGGTATCCATTTGCCTTTGCTTGTGGAAAGTACTATTACTTTTACCATTAGTTACAGCAAAATCAAGGGGAGAACGCAAGAGCATCCACGGGATCATCCCGCACGTCGTATTCGTGAGCGATTTCCATGCAAGCTTGGCATGCATGGAAACCGATCACATCCAATCTGCTATTCCAATGGAGGAAAATCTAGAAACATTAGCTACTAAGAGAGTCAAAAACAAACATCCGGAAACACCTTCTTCACAGAGAAAGAAGAGTAATTCCGAAAGCCAATCTCAGAAAGCAACAATGTCGATCACCAAGGGATTGCAATCCCCAGATATTCGTGATGTAGTCAAGGACTCGATGCACAGAGAAGCTCGTAGCTTGCCCATCAAGTTCCGGACCACTGATGATGACAGTAAAGTCACCTTAATGAAGTACGTGGACTCTCCAAGACCTTTGCACCTGTCCAAACTCAGAAATCCAGAGGCAAACTTCCATGAAGAACGTATAAAGATGTCCAAGCATCGGTCGTCTTTTGATGAACGAGAATCACGAGAGACAATAAAGCTCAGAGAACTCCCAAGATTATCATTAGACAGCAGAGCAAGTGCAATGAGGAGTTCACTGCTTGACCAGCGCATGGATATGGAATCAGCTGGAAATCATCATGCTCGCTCATCCAACATCATAGTGAAGCTAATGGGCTTGGACGCTTTTCCAGGTACCATCCCTACACCAGAGAACCAGATTACAACTGCAACCATGACAACTCAAGAAAGAACGCAGCATCAAGCTTCTGTATTCCAACCAGTTTCACAAAAGAATCAAACATCATCACGGTTGCAACAAGGAGGTCCAACAACATATTCCAGGGTACCGATGGAATCAGTTCCATGGAAGCAACGGGATTGTGGTCAAGGTTGTTCTCCTAGAGTGGCTGCACAGAACAGGAAAGTTCTGGCAAATGGCCCACATCAATCTTATTCTGTCTATGGTGAGATTGAGAAAAGGATAACCGAGCTTGAATTCAGGAGGTCTGGGAAGGATCTCCGAGCCCTGAAACAAATTCTTGAATCAGCGCAAAAAACAAATGGGGGAGTGGAAAAACAAAGTCCCAAGTCCTCTGAGTTCATATCACACAGAAGAAACAGTTTGGACAAGAATTCCGACTTGTCAATCTTGCAAAACAAAACGACTTATCAGCAGGTTCCAGCTCTAAAGGGAACTCGCGCTCACAAGCCATTTTCATCTTTTGGCGAGAACAAGTCCGATACAAAGGAAAAAGTGAAAAAGTCATGTTCCGCCAGAGTCCCCACCTCGGAGACTGCGGTGCAAAGAGAGACCATTCAGGAACTCAAGTACAAGAGCCGAAACCCAGCATTCAGAGAGAGGCCAAAAGATGTTGTACCAAGTTGGCATCTTTCTTCAAGAGACAAGAAGGCTACCTGGAGAAATCTGGAAGTAGAGCAAACATTAAGAGTACCTGAACTTAAGCTAGAAAACTGCACTACATCTGCGAGGGGAACAGAAATGGCAAGTCCGAGGCTACAAACTAATGTACTCAAGATTCGAGGAGATTTTTCTCCGTATACTCCATCTTTGGACACAGGCAGAGCCAAAAAGCATTCAAACAAGAAAGTTGGAGAAGAGTCTTCAAGGAGCAGGAGGTCCGGATTTAAATCAAGTGATCTTCAATTAAGTGATGATCAGCTGAGCGAGTTTAGCAATGAGACAAGATGCTCAAGTTACCAAGGTGATACAGCTTCTTTAAAATCTGAAGGCAACAAATCCATAGCGTCACAGATGGAAAGAGAGGTCATCAGCTGCTTGGCTAATTCCATTAACACAAATCCCAGAGAGCAGGTATGCTTACTCCAATTCATTACATGCTAAGCTGTTATCTCTCTTTAGTTGACTTGACTTTGCTTTCCTCCAGGATTCTGTTACGACATTAGAAGAAAGCATGCAATCACTTGAGAGGGAGACAAACGTGCTGGAACAACCAAGTCCAGTTTCAGTTCTAGATAATTCATTTTATAATGAAGACTCGCCATCCCCAGTGGCAAAGATATCGACAGCTTTTCGAGGTATTCTCATGCAAATCTAATCACAATGCTTTTGCGCATCAAAGATCAATCCAGACCTAGGCTGGGCATGTAAGAATATATTATGCACACATGCTGCCAATGATCATGCATAAAATAGTACGTATATGCTTGAGCATGTGCGTGTACATAAATGCATCCACATCTAGTACATATAAGTGCATAAATGGAGATAAAGTTTGAAATGGCATGTGAAGGACCAGGATCATTCAAACTTAACAGCTCTAAGACATTGCTAGCAAAAAGCTTTCACTTTGACCCACTTGAAAGAGCTTAGGTAGCCAACAGCAATACATGAACACTCACAAGCTCTCTTGCACATGATAGAACAGGGAATAAACAGCTTGAGTATCACCACTGATATTTTCTAATTTTTGTCATTTTCTTTTTGACAAATTACACAGAAGATGAGAGGCCTATTTCTGAAGAACAATGGCACCATGAGAGCCTAAGACATTTAAAAGAGTTCAAAGGTTCTCTGCCTAAGTATGTGTACAATCCCAAGTCAGAAAATTTGCTGCTTCTAGTTTGTGAGCGCAGTTTATTGGGAACTGAACCTAGTGAAAATGCTGCAAGTACCAACGGATCGGTATACACGAGCCTCAATCAACAGCAGAGATGTATTCGTGAGGCACCCCAGGAATCAGGAGACCTCAAAGACACTATCACCAACCCTAAGTCAGATCATCTCCTTTCGTCATGGCATCCTACAAATTCAAAAATGTTCAATGGTGATGAAGAAATGGAAGACAACATGCAAGCAGAAAAGGCAGTACTTGCTGAAAAGATCCATAAGAAGTACTTCAATCAGAATATCCAGAGAAAAGTTGTCCTTGAGATGGCAAATGATATATTATCTCGCAAAATCACTAGGGGAGGATTATTTACAATGGAGAAGAAGAAAACAAGCGTTGATGGACTAATGAAAGAAATATGCTCCGAGATAGATCATCTATGTAGCATGCCATATTGCAACCTTGATGATGATGATGATGGGCTGAACAGACTCTTAACTGCAGATATGAAGTATGAATCAGATGATTGGACGGATCATGATAGCGAGGTTCCATACCTTGTGTTGGGCATTGAACGCCGAATCTTTAAGGACCTCATAAATGAGGTAGTCACAGGTGAAGTTATGGGTCTTCATGACTGCCCAAAGAGGACTTGCAGGAAACTTTTTTAACAAGTAGTACATCTGCTGCCTCTGTCTTATCATATATGCATGTACAATCTTACGAATCTATTTTTGTTTCATATCAAAAAATTTCATTAGACGTCATCTGGCGAGTAATATTACATGTAGATCATCAATCAAAGTGGTGTTTGAGTTAAACTGCACTACGAGTAAAATATGCAATGTCTACGGGCAGGCATCTCTCCTTCACGACAGTCAACTAAGTTGATATTGTATATGTAACACCTTATAAGCACCCAGAGAGAACATAGAGAAATAGATGACTTAGCATAAAGCTTTTGACTGGCGACAATACCTAACACTTTATATGGTCATCTGACGGGTGAGGAACCAAAATATAAGTCTCATGCATGCCCTTAACACCCTTGAGATATCCCAAATTTACGAAATATAACTCACAATATATAACAGAGCATTCAATCACCACATCCAACCCTCTTTACTCATTTGTTCCTTTATGCACTTCGAATAGAAGTCGGTTTTAGACAAGAAAAGTACAAGAAACAAATATAACATAAAAGGAAATGAGCAATTGGAAGACCTTGCAATTTAACACATCTGCAATCACCTTAAAAAATAAAATAAAGCAATACACACTGCCTATAAGAATTGTATCCCGGAATGCTAACTGCCTGTTTAATATTTAATACCTTCGGAAATAGAAACACAACAATGACTACAAAGATATTATTGCTCTGACACCTAAACGGAGAAAGCATAGAATTGTAGCTGGCCATATAACGTTCCAGTTCATGCAGCATCCACCCCACCACCACTAACATCTCTCTATTGTAGCAGAGGAAACCACTCGTAAATTAGAAATCAAGATTCTGTATCAGGAAAGAATAGTAGCACGGATGTTCTGAAAAACTATGATTCCCACTTTTAGAATTGTGCAAGTCAAAGACTCACTTTATGTTGAGATTTTCTCATCAACAGTTAAGGGATTGCTAATGAGAGAATAAGTTGCCGTTGCTTGTTGGAACATTATCATGTTTGCATTTTTGTAAGTTAATAGTCAGTAATATGCTTTTATGTTAACAATAAGGAGAAATTTTCATATTTACGCCCGTTAACCAGATATTTACATCAAATTTCCATACAGTTGGATGCAAATACATACCTGAATTTGAGAAAAGAAACAGATTACATGGAGTTACAAGGCACGAAGTATCCTGTAGAAGATAACGAGAGTTACAGAAAAGCATCAGAGCAAGGAGAAATTTATGGTTAAGAATTCATTTGGTGAAAAAAAATTTAGTAACAATAGAAAAGGTTCAGTAACCTAGACTGACAGTTAAGTACCTCAAGAACTCAAATAAAGGGGCGACAATTGCCCCCCAAAGAAGACTAAAACAGCCGTACAGGAAAATTCTAACTTCTCGACTACCACTAACCTGGAACAAGCATCAGATGCCAGTTCCAAAAAATTATACAGTCTCTAACCGGAACATGACTATTGTACAAATAAGATGATTTCTGCATTTAGATATTTCAGAGATATCCAAGGAATCCTGCCTGATTCACGTCTTGTCTCTTCCATCATTATCATTACCAAACCAAATGGAAATATCTCCAATGCCCTCATTCTGAAGGCCGGGAACTCTTCGCGGGAAATTCTTAGGACCTCTGAACTTAAAATGTATACTGGACCGCCCATTTAAGGGAATCTTTCCTCTGTCCTCAGTCGCATAAGTTTCACCTTGCATAGCTTCGCTGGCTGGCAAAGATTGCTCCACGTTTAGGTGATGACTCTCTATAACATCAGATCTTTGATGATAATGCACTTCCTCATCCAAAAGTTTAGCGGGAGGAATGGGCAAGGACACCTCCTTCTCGCTAAAAGAAAGTGGTGAAGCAAGAAATGGATTGATTTCTGGTGAGTGTTTTTCCTTGTCAGCATTTGCCCGATCAGCAGTTACTCCTGCTTCAGAGCCATTACAAATCAATTTCTGCCGCAAACTTCTTAGTGGCCTCTCCACCCTTTTATGCTGCTCTTCAGCCTGTGGAATTTCGTTGCCGAACCCAGTTTCAAAGTCTTTTTCATTACCAGAATTTAAATCTGCATAAGTCTCAGGATCAGGAAACTTGGGTAACCAACCAGGTATATGGTCATGAGGTGTAATTTCCTCTGCTTTGGCAAAACTAGGGTTTAATTTCCTTTCTTTAACGACAGGAAACACTGGAATCAGATATGCAAATGGAATTTCCTCTGCTCCACCAACATAACGAACAATATCCCGAACAACTCCTGATTCTGATAGGGAATGGCTAACATCTGAAGAACCTACGAAACCCTGAATAGAGCCCAAATCCTCCAAACTTTGAATCACATCAAACACATTGCACTGGCTTCTGTTCGACAAATTAGCATAAGAATATGCTATTTTCCCTATCTCGCGAATGTATCTAACCCCTACATCAGCGAGACAATCTAAGGCAGATTGCTGAAAACTTTGAAACCCCAAACTCTCACAGACCTGTGCCACCGCAATTCTGGCAATCGCCTGAGCAAATTCGTCAGTGACCAACTTCGTCTTCTTCCTATTTGACAGCTGATTTTCTTTCTCGCTCAAGAACTTCACGCTAATCTTTCCATCCCCATCGCTCATATTCAGCAAACCTCATAATATGCTACCATAATCAACTAAAATCACCCCAAGAACGAATCTTTGCCAGCACCCCCAACTTATTGCCGCTACTAATCTACCAGAAACCACATTTAGAAAGCCAGAACCATCAACTATCACCAACCTTCGAGCAGAAACCCTAGGTTGGCGCATTCCAAGAGGCAAACCATTGCCGTTCCCCCACAAAATGGAATCTTAGGAGCCAAGTTGCAAGCTGAAATTGCTAGGGTTCGAGCTGGGTATAGGCACAACAAAATTGAATCAACCCGTTCCAACGAATTATTTCTCCAACTTGAGACCGAAGGAGGGAAACAAGAATATCAGTAGAGTATGGCTAATTTAATCACCAAAACTTCTCAAAAACCTGGATCGAGAAAATTGAGACAGTAGGAAACTCGAACCGTGGCTTGTGATTTATAGGCGGCAAGCACTATCAGTTATCACTACAATTCACAGCCGCAGTCCGCGTGGGGCAGCCGACTTTAAGTTTGAGAATTGGGATGTTTCTCGTTTAAGCAACTATTTTCCAAGATGTAAAAAGTTATAACTTTTTTTTTTTGATAGGTAATCAGAATTCGGAGTCCGGATTTCAGAATTACAGATCAGGGTATCCATTGGACTTTCTGGACCCGCAGACTAATCCCCTCAGGATGTCCTGCAAATGCTCCACAGCGGGTTCGAACCCCAGACCTCTTGGCAAGCCAGAATTCTGGAGGCTCTGCCGCTAGGCTAGCACTGCCGGACATAAAAAGTTATAACTGACGATCAGTACTATTCATTCGATAAAGCAACACTTTCACATAGAAAAGTGAATTTACAAAGTTTACAAAATTAGTTATCAACTGACGATTCCTTTGATCTAACATTATTATTTCGGAATAAAAGTAATTTGAATCATATATAGGGCCATTGCAATTTCAATCCAATAATCTACGAAATTCAATTTTAGTCTCATAATTTGGAGATATGTTACATTTTCAATCCCAAATTTAATTTTAACTTGTTTAGCCTTCAATACCATGTAAATTATTTCAATAAAAAAAAAGTAACAATAATATTATATTATTACTTTACCAAATAAAAATTATGATATTATCTTACATTTACATTTTGATAATAATATTATATCAAAGTCGGATGGATGAAATGAATATCGGCTACCGGAGTATCATGCGATAAGAAATTTCCATTAAAGTTGATGGAAAATTTTTATAGGACCGTTATAAGATCGGTCATACTCAATGAGTCAGAGTGTTGGGCTATGAGATTGTCACATGTGCAGAAATTTAAAGTGGCGGAGATGAGGATGTTAAGATTGATGTAAGTTGTATAAGATTAGGTAAGATCCCGAATGAGATCTTTAGGGATACGTTGGGTATCGCATCTATCAGTGCCAAGTTGATAGGGGGAAGATTGAGATGGTTTGGACATGTGCGCAGAAAGCATGTCAACGAGCTCGTAAGGAGACTCATATTACGATTAGAGTTATATAAAGATTTATAGAGATATATACGGCAACTAAAATAGACTAGAAGACTAGGCGGTATTTTATTTATTTTTCTTGTCTCCTCCCAAGAAACCCCATTTTCCAAATACCTTTGATTTAGCCTTATCTGCTATGGCTCTCTCTACTGACTTCTACTGACTATCTGTGACCGTTGGAAAAAAATTCTCTCGGCCAAGAAATCTGATTTTCGCACAAGAGCTTCTGCTCCGTCGTCTGCTCGCGTTCGGCAGCCGCCCGAGAGCCCTCTGGAAGCCCAAATCGCCCCTAGATCTGATTCTTCTCTCCACGTGGAAATTGATTCTTTGCTGCTACTGATTCTTTGAACCAGTGGGAAAGCCGCCATTCGCTTCTTCTTGTTGCTCAAACCAGGTGGTCTTCCCCCTGGGCTTCTTGGCAGTCGGTGAAGCCGACCCACACCGGCCGTTTGCAGATCGGCCGGAATCCCTCCCGGTGGAGGAGAAAAATTCTGTATTTGCAGCATAAGATTCAGCGTCTCATCACCGTTCATTAGTATCCACAATTCAGAAGAAGATTCAGCGTCTCATCACCATTCATCTCTCTCGAAACTTCACCACCGTCCCACGCTTTTCGGCCAAACCGAGGCTGGAGTTCCGCCACGCGCGCCGACCGCGTAAAATAGGGAGTTTTCCCGCCTGACTATCCTTACTACATTATTTATACTATTTATATTATTTTTATTTTTATTTATTTGTAATATTGTTGCGATACTTATTTTTATCTGTCTATTCTTGTATCGCTTAGTGCTATTGTTATTGTACTGGGCATCGGATAGGGTATTATAAATCAGACCAATAGATATGAGAACTTGAGGTCCTGTCCAGTGACGAGAGGTCGGGATAGGGCAGGGGCACAGAACACAGAGATACGCTTCGGAACATGGAATGTAGGGACATTGACTGCGAAGTCATTAGAGTTGGTAGACACCCTCAAGAGGAGAAGGATTGACATTGTCTGTCTGCAGGAGACAAGGTGGAAGGACGAGAGGGCGAGAGAGATAAATGGATATAAATTGTGGTATTCTGGGCTAGTCAGTGGAAGGAATGGGGTAGGAATCATGGTGTCTGAGAGATTCAAGGGAGGTGTTGTAGAGGTGACGCGGCGCGATGATCGGCTTATGACGCTGAAGATAGTGGTGGGTACAGAGGTAGTGAATGTTGTATGCGGGTACGCACCGCAGGGAGGCCTGAGCGAGGGAGA
>JAOWBN010203898.1:0-14512 GCA_028565015.1 Pinguicula moranensis | reverse complement strand
CAGTTCCGGAATAGGTGGTCTTCAGACTATTCCACATCGCACTCACCGTCTTAAAGCCATCCACAGTAGAAGCAACATATGCAGTCATTGAGTTCAGAAACCAGATACATAGCTGAGCATGAGTAACTGTCCACTCCGTAGTGGAAGAGGTGTCACTACTTGATTCCTTCAGGAAGCCGTCCATGCTTTGCCCTACTAAGATGGTCTCAATCCTGCGAGACCAGCTAAGATATGTAGCCGATCCATAAAGTTTCAAATTGATCGATGGAAGATCAAGTTTGATCAGAGCAGCAGCAGCAGGGACAATGGCCGAGGTTGAGGTATTCGCTCCCTTTATGAGCCCTACCAAGGCTTCGAGCACCTCAAGATTGAGGTTCTTCAGGACCTCCAATCCTTGCTTACCTGCACTGTCACCTGTCCCTCACATTCCTCACATAGCAACTCAAATCACAACTGATCACAGCAATAATACAACCCTCAAAACAAAAATCACATGTAAATCCACATGTCTGAACACTTCATCATCATTACCCAATTCACAGACAACATCAATAATGCTTAATTGGATCCCCAAGTTTAGGCAAATACGATAAACCCATTCAAATAATTCAACATTATTTGATAAAACATCAATATATACTAAATGACATGGAATCAACTAAAATCGATTGGACAGTTGCGACGAGCAAATCGAGATGAAAATTCTGACTCAGGGCTCCGACGCACTAACCGGCGCGTGGTGGCGGCAGCAATGTAAAACCTACATGCAGAAAGCTCTTCTCACGACGCCAGATGCGCCCGAAAATGGCGAAACACCACCATTGGTCGCATTTTCTGGCGACAGTGCATGGTGGCCGAAAAAATATCCAATGTGGAGCAAATCTGATAGAGGAGAAGATGGGCTACGTAAAAGGGACCGGAATCGGGGCGGAAGTGACGAAGACAAAATATTTATTAGGATTTAAAACAATTGCTCTGATACCAAATTGTAAAATATAAACGGAGAGAAACAGAGAAAACTTCTTGTATTAGAGATTTCATTACAACGAGTTCGTATTTATAATACGAACTCTAACCTCACGACAAAAAACAAAAAAGCAATAAACATAAATGAGGCGTGATAAAAAGACTCCCGCATACTTTTTTCCTTTTCCTTTGTCTGCTACTTTTGGCTCGTCTTTTCGTTGTCTACCACTTCACGCCTCTTGTATCTTTGTCAATGATAACTCACATATTTGGACCAACAAATAACAACACAGACACAGTCCTCTCACCCTTAAGCTACTAATGCAATGTTTGAGTAATATGCATCAAATAGCTTTGAGTGACACTGTCTAGATTGTGAGAAAAATTTATCAAGAATAGAGTATAAACAAAATAGCTTCAGCAGTCAAGGAAAAAATCTAAAGAGAAGTTCCAGCAGCAAATTAAAAACCAGTATTCATTATTTAATCTTCTTCCATCTACAAGTTGAACTTCAAGAGATAATTTTCAACAACAAATAAATTATCTATTTTTGTTTTCAATTGCTCCAGCACATTAATTATTGGCCTGAGGATAGTACCACACATTGTATGATATGAAATCAGCGCTGGATTTAAGCTTCAATCGCCACAAAACATTAAAAGTGGTTCTGCAGATTCAAAACATAAAGATAGATGCACGCATAAAACCTTAATGTAAAGAGTGACAAAACATAATCGTGCAAATACTAAACATTCTACTACAAACAGCAGAAAATCCCAATTGACAAAACATAATCTGGAACCTGCAGGAGGGGAAATACTCGTTCATGATTTTATACTAAAAATAGAAATACTACCAAACTATCAGATACACAAGATCCCGTTTCACATTTTAAGTGAAATATTCATTCGTGATGCAGGAGGTGGAACTTGTAGTTGGGAATTGTCGGCGGTACACAATCAGAACTGGATCTTCTCCATCAATGATGATTGGATCTTCCTTCATGTCTCCGGTTCTGCGTTCAGGTTGTATAGGCGGCGCAACTGTGGCTAGAGTTGGACGATTCACGTGCGTACAGATGCCTTCTTTGTATGCACGGGCATACATACGCAAGGATAACCTGGATGGCAGCTTCACCATATGACGGCGAACGGCTGGAGGCTGAGGCGGACGCGGGCAGCCGATGAGATTTCCTGCTATGTCTTCCATTATTCATTGCCTGGATGAATTCTATGGAGGATTCATTCGAATTGTGTGAAGGAAACTAGGGTTTTAATTTGGGAAAGGAGATGAGGGTTAGGATTACGGTTTCGATTCATCTCATCTAAAGGAATTCAAGGGCATATTCGGAATATCAAGTGTAATAGTAATTCGGGGCAGAACAGTCTATGGGTTATCCGTCGCTACCAAACGCAGACAAACAGCTTAGCTCGCAAAACCCTATCATTGCGTTGTCCTATAAAACCAATATCAAACGGCTGGTTACAAAAATTTCACCATCCAAATCCCCACAGTTGTCCATGAACCGGGGCAACTGTAATCCTTTTACCAAACGCACCCAAATGGTTTTTAGACAGGGTAACTAAGGGTCTAGCAAATTAGATTTATAAGATAACTGAAAATTAATTAGTTGATTTATTTTTTTAAATAAAATTACTAAAGTAAATTATATTTTTGAAACATATTATAAGATAGAAGGTGAGTATTCATGAAAAAACCTTATTTAATCAAACTATATCATTTTGGTCAAGTAAGACAAAATTAGTTGATAAAATGATTGATAAGATAACAATAGATCCTAAATTTGAACCAATATTTGTTCGTAGCTGGGTTTTGTTATGGCCAGATCCGAAGGAGATTGCTTTTGATAGATGTATTTCGGATCATCGCCATATTATGTTGATGACGTATAAGGTGAATTAGGGGCCTAAGATGTTCAGGACCTTGGATGCTTGGGACTCTCACCCAGGTATTCGATCTTTTGTTGATGCTACTTGGAAGAGTATGTCTTTCTCAGGAAGTAAGTCTTATATTCTGCATTGTCGTTTGAAAGCTTTAAGACAGGTTCTGTTTGGAATTGTGATGTGTTTGGAATGGCTGATCGAGTCCTTGATTGCATATCCAAAAAATTACGCTTATTTGATCACATAGGGGAGTCTCGTGCATTATCAGTTGATAAAATTCATGACAGGAAAGTGGCTTTGGTTGATTTACGGCAAGCTCATAATAGAAAGGCTACGATTCTCTTTCAGAAATCTAGATCTTCTTGGATTCCGGAAAGGGATGGTAATACTCGGTACTTTCATGCTCGGGTACGTAATCGTCATTTTCGTAATGAAATTCATGGTTTGTTCTTTGATGGTATTTGGAAAGAGGATGTAGCAGGTGTGAAACAGGGTATTTTGAATCATTTCATAAAGCATTTTGCTGAGCCTTTCGAGAACAAGCCGACTATTCTCATCCCATGTGAGCATATTCTCTCTGTTGAGGATAACAATTTATTGTTAGCAGAGTTCAGTGATGATGAGATATATTCTACTTTCATGTCTTGTTCTGGCAGGAAGAGTCCGGGTCCTTATGGGGTCAACTTTCATTTCCTCCAAACTCATTGGGAGGTTGTGAAAGGAGACTATATTGCTTTCTTGTGGGATTTCTATTATTCTAGTGATATTTGCAAGGCCCTAAATTCTACTTCTATTGTATTACTTGCTAAAGTTCTTTCTTCGACAAATTTGAATCATTTCCGTCCAATATATTTTGTGGGCAGTGCTTATAAACTATTATCAAAACTGGTGGTGAATCGCCTGAGTTTAGTGATTGATAAGATTATTTTTCCTTAGCAACTGACTTTTATTCGGGGGTGGACAAATTCAACAGGGTATTTTACTTGCTTGTGAATTATTGCACTATGCGAAATATTCTAAGGATCATACTATTTTCTTGAAAGTTGATTTTGTGAAGGCTTATGATTTTGTGAATTGGTCATTTCTGTTTACCATGATGCGGAAGATGGGGTTTGCGGAGAGGTGTATTGGTTGGATGAAAGCATGTTTACAGATGGTATCTGGATTAGTTCTTGTTAATGGGGCATCCTCGGGTATGTTTGACTTCTGTCGTGGTCTCAGACAGGGTGATCCCTTGTCACCTTTCTTCTTTGTTATTGCTACGGAGGGCCTTAACTTATTACTTCGTCGAGCTGTTGATCTTGATATATTGCAGGGGATTCGTTGTGGGGACTCCATCTATACCCACTCCTTATATGCAGATGACACTTTGTTCTTTGGGGCAAGAACTATTCAAAATGTGCCAGGTATGAAGGCTATTCTCAGATTATATGAGCTTGTGTCAGACTTGTGTATTAATTTTAAGAAGAGCAGTATATTGGGGATAAACATTCCTCTTGACACCCTGTAGAGTTTTGCGAGAGTACTACATTTTGTGGTCATGGGCCTTCCTTTTGAGTACTTAGGGATCCCGGTGGGGTGTAATCCTTGTTCTGTGCATTCCTGGCGATCCCTTATTCTTGCGATGCGTAAGAAAATAGCTTCGTGGGAGAAACAGTTTCTAAACTTTGGGGGTAAGGTGACATTGATAAAGAGCGTTCTCTATAGTATGCCAGTATATTATTTCTCTTTATATAAGGCCCCGAAGTCCGTGATCAAGGAGATGGTGCAGATTTGTACATCTTTTCTGTGGGAAACATATTCTAGAACCTCTCGAGCTATAACCTGGATTAGTTGGGAGAATATGTGTCAAAGTAAAGAATGTGGAGGTCTTAGTTTTCTTGATCTCGGAGCATTTAATGTTGCTTTGTTGGCTAAGTGGTGATGGAGGCTCCGTACTGGGGCAGTTGGGCAGTGGCGTGACATTGTTGTTCATAAATATATTCGTAGTGGGGACGAGGATTGGTCTGATCTGCCTGTCCGAGATGGTCATTCGCGTTGGTGGAAGGATGTACATTCTGTTATATTTGCATACTCTTGGTCTGTGGATGGAGTGAAGCGAACCGTGGTGAGTGGTGAGTAGTGATCAGACATGATTTTGGGAGGATGATTGGCTGGATGGTGGTACTCTTGCTGGACGCTTTTCGCGGTTATATTCATTGGCACTTGATCAACAGGTTCTTGTTTCGGCCAAGTGATTACGAGAGGGTGAGGATTGGCAGATGTTATGGTCCTGACGTAGACCTCTACGAGCTCATAAGGTAGTCTGGGTATAGGAGATAGAGGCTATGATGATTGGTTGTTAGCCGAAGCCTGGGGGGATGGATGGCGTTGGATTGCCGATCCTTCAGGTGTGTATTCAGTGAAGACTGATTATCGTGTGCAGCGTCCTCTACAGGGGACTTGCTTCAGTCTCACAGCCTGTGCTTGCCTCGATTTGGGGCAAGCGATCACCGTTCAGAGTTATAGCTTTTTGTTGGAGACTTCTTCAGTCGCGTCTTGCCACTATTGACAACCTTGTTTATCATGGTGAGACGTGCTCGACTGAGATGCGATCTTGCAGTTTTTGCCATGGTGAGTTGGATAGTACATCACATGTGTTCTTTACCTGCTGCCTATCTTATGTGGTCTGGTCGGAGATATATCACTGGATGGGTTTCTTGTATGTGGGTCATGGGGACCCATGGATCCATTTTATTGCTCATATGTGTATGACTATGAGGAGATGAGGTTGGGAGTTATGAAAGTCTATATGGCATTGCACGACGTGGAATTTATGGAATGCGAGGAATGTTATTCAATTTTGAGAGGAGACATTCGACCATGTGAAAATCGTGGAGAAGATAAAAGTTCAGTCATGGCATTGGTTCACTGCATTTGACAGACCCTCAGAGGTGGTGACGATAGCGGATTGGTTATGTCACCCTAAACTTTGTGTTAGTAGTTTTTTTCCCCGTAAACTGTATTTTTAGTAGGAATGGTTTGACCTTCAAGATGGGGGCGAATCATTTCCTTTACTTTGTACAATCCAACTAGTTTAATGCATACTTATAAAAAAATAGTTATCCTTATCTTTTTCTCTATATTAATTTAATAAGAGTGTTTTATAATTCAACTTCTATTTATTTCCTCTTTTTTTAAGCCAGAAGTACTTTATTTTAAGTAGGTCTGAATCAACTTCCTCTCCTCCTCATGATTCTAATGATAATTTTGTAAATAAATTTTTATTTTTTAATTTTTAGACTTATTAAATTTTATTTCTAATGATTCTTTCTTTTAGACTTATTAAATTTTATCATTTAGAGAATTTTGAGATTCTTAAAACTATTATTTTGAAAAAACCTATTATGTAAAAGTTAGCTTCGCAAACGCTCCTAGCCTCTTAAATAGAAAGAAAATGAGTATGAGAAGTATAAATAAAAAGATAAACAATGAAAAAAAATATTAAAAATACAAAACATAACCGAATAGCCGAAGTGGTGGCACAAAATGTCCAGCTGCATAAAGTCTCGTGTGCCACCAGCAAAAGACTTCCTCTAAAGGACCCATTAAAAGGTCCAAGGTAAATAAAGTCGCTCATAGGAACCCAATCACTTGAAGCCACTTAGTATTTCTCCCACTAAAGAAAATGGTGAAATACATCTAATCCACCCCCAAAGACAACCACTACAACCACAACCTACCCAGTCCACCACCAAAGAGAAGATAAATTGAATTCCCAATAACGATTATAATAGATTTCTGAAATTATTGTTACCGCCTAAACTGGTTGCAAGTTGTTCTCAAGAGAAGGATAGAACTATCCGGAAGTCTTTCTTCTATTGTAGGAATCAAAATCAAATGAGAGAAGGTATTACATGATATAAAAGTCTGAATATACATATGTTTATATTAGAAGTGTATGTGAGTAATTAGGGAAGCAACTGTACAACTTATATAGGTGAAGCCATCGTTCAATGAAATAGAAAATTTCACAAACACTCTCTCTATTCATTGTATCGGAGCTCCGTGTGATCCTTTGCATAACACCAACTAAAGATCATTCGTTCAGTGCTCATGGGCGACGACACTGATGAGAAGGATCATGTCCTCAATGGATAATCGTCCCGGATGTCTGGGACGTAACATTTGTTTTTGGGCAATCATCCCAAAAATATTATCACCACATCATGTTTTGTGGTACAACCTATGATGAATGGGCGCTTGCGGTGTGAATGTCCCTACATGCCCGACGAAAGTGAAAGTTTGTGGAAGAAACTGTTGATCGTCCAGTCGCTGGATCGGAGTTGGATGACCGGTGGATGATCCAACCATTGCTAGTGTCATGGGTTCTCAACACAATTGAACCAAAGTTGCATTCTATGATCATTTACTTAAAAAATGTCGTTGAATCGTGGGCCAACATCCGAGAGAGGTTTTCTGTTGGCAAGAACACTCTGTTGTATGAACTAAAACAGAGTTGGCGAATTGCAAGAAATAAGGTGAGTTGGTGGTGGATTAATAAGGAAAATTAAAGAGTATGTGGGATGAATTGTTGATATAGAATGCTCTTGCCAAGTTACCAAAAGAGAAGCATGACGAAGCAGAGAAAAGTCACCAATTCTAGATGGGACTTGATCATGCGACTTTGGCATGATTCTGGCTCAGATCTTGAATTTGGATTTGTTGCCTTCGCTTATGCGCGTCTATGACATGATTATTCAGGACAAGAAGTTACAAACTCTTGCATGCGATCATGATGTCAAGAGCGATATTATTCAGGACAAGAAGTTACAAACTCTTGCATGCGTACCTCTAATGACAAAGGTGGTTTGTGGCGTGACCATTGCAAAAGAAATGGCGACAATCATACCACATGCTACAATCAGAATGGCTACATGAAAGGGTGGCGTTGTGGTAAGAAATTGGCGCGCGACAGTTGTGGTAGCGACGATGCTGCCAGTCAATAGGCAAACATGGCTGGTAGTGGCTGGAATAACGATGGGCACCATCTGGTGCATCACTTCCTCCGGGGATCGAAGACTGTGTTCCTAGATCTTACTATTGAACAGTTGTCCGTGGTGATTCAGGCTATCAACGCGAAAAAACCAAGCAACAATTATGAGAAATTAAGTGGTAAGTTCCGACAATGGCTCTTGGATACAGCTGATTCGCAACATATGACGATAATGCAACCAAGGAAAAATTTCATTTGATTTGCAATATGCAACTCTCGGAGCAGAGGGGGGAAATGACTAGTGGATTGATGCTGTGTGTGTGTGTGTGAATAAGTGCCAATGATGCCCCAACTTTAGTCTCAAGGAATTGCTAATCTATTACACTGGCCAACCCGACCTATTTGTAGAATTTATAATGGTTAAATGGTCTTTCCCTCAGGATGTAACAGGTAGTCGTCTAGCCCCACTTGTCAGCGACGACCGTCGCATGTTATCTCATTTGTTAGGAGATATTGGTCGTTTCTCGTCACCTTGGTTGGGAGCTCGAGAAGAATAAGGCTTGTTAAGGGCTGCAATAGGCATTTGCCAGGGGGTGTATGTGTATGCCCTTTCTGTAGAGTACTAAGACATCTGGCCGAGGTGATTCTCCATGACCTTGGATAGGTGATTCCGAGGACGGTCACCGAGGTTTGTGCGTTATTCCATTAGAGGTGACTTGATGGTATCTCCTCGTAAATGAGTCTTTTGTAATGGGTCCCTTATCAGACCTTTCGCCCCCATCATGAATCCCCCAAGTTTAAAGGTTATAAACTTATAGCTCTTGAATTTTACTAATTTCCTGCCTTATTCATCCAAGTTGATTTCCTTTGTGACGATTCGACTTCTATATCTTTTCATCTTTTGTGCGCTTCTTGGGCTATTGATGCAAGAAGATCCGAGGCAGATGAGACTAAGTTGTCTGATTGCATATTGATGGCACTGACTATCATGATGTGGCAGATAAATGGAAATGTGGAAGATTATTTGGCAACTAGTTGAACGTGTGAAGATGACTTGGCAAGAGCTTTGTACATGACCCTAATAATTTCATGGCCGAATTATGCATGGTTGTTGGAGTAATTTTGGATAATTATTTTAGTAGTCAAAATAACCAAAACAGGTACCTATTTTTGGTTAGCACATGCACGATGTAGTTAGGCTCAAAATCTATCTAGAATTTAGTCAAAAATATTTAGTTTTAAAGCTTAAAATTCGGTCAAGGCTCCTAGGTCAAATTTCCTTATTTTTAGGCCATATCATTTAGATTTGTTTGGTTGTTTTGTGTGTATATATATATATATAACTCTACGTGTGAGTTATATGAAGGACATTGGACTTTTTTAAGAAAATATTATCTATCATAGAGACATTTCTATTGGTTTTGTGGGCAGAATTTGTGTTCTTCCTTGTTGCAAATTCTGAAGAATTAGCCGATAGTATAATCACTATACTACTCCAGCATCAGCTGTTGAGGGTAATAGTCCTTTTATTTCGTCAGATCATTTGTGACATTGTTGCAGCATTTTTACTCATTCCGACTTTGTCCAATTTCTTTTATCCCTTCTTTGTCTGCGGATTCCTAGGGTTTTGGATGATCAGAGAACATCTATGGACAATCCACACACTTGATGATCCCGAGAAAATCAAACCGCATCTATAGGAACCTTGAGCATTTCTTCATCAGACGGTGCACTAGTTGTGGTGGAGAAACCCAGGTGGTTCGCATAAGTCCCTCATACCTCCAAGTTGTTGGTCGAGCTCCGGTGGAAGTACCACATTCCTTTGCGATACAAGTTGCTTCTTTCGAAGCCTACTGACTGGGTTCTTTTCCCACCAAGAAGGTATTTTACTATTTTTGAGGTACAATTCCATTGAGGGCTCAGATTTCCCCTTCATATGATCTTCCACGCTTTCTTCTGTATTGGAACATAACTTCTCTCCAGTTGGCGTCTAGCGGGCATACCCATCAAGTGTCTTTCTTAACTTCCTGCCCCTTTCTTCGTAACAAACCCAAGCTCGCTAGGGTCTTTTCACTTTTCGACATATATTTGGAGGCCGATGACTTGGGCAATTTGCTAGTATCACTCTGTCCTCATTTGGGGGCGGAAATAGGACTTGAAGTCATATTATGTTTTCCTTCACACTCACCCGGAGGATAACCTCACCTTCACTCCTCTTCTTCGCTCTTCCCTTCATTGTTTTCCTCTAGGGCCTTGAGTGTATTTTCCTTTCCTGATGGCCATCTTGCGATGATTTTGCTTATCGAGGATTTTTTTCGTGAATAAAGAGATCATGGATAGGGTGGGCCTCTCCCCGACAATGCTGGATTTTGCAGTTCTTTGGGTAAGATGTGTTGGTGCTTGTGGGGAATCCCATTTTCATTGTATTAATCCCGTGTATATCTATGCAGAAAACCGCCTCCAAGAGAAAGGGGTTGATATGGAGCCGACTCAACCGAGGGGCAAAGAGTCCTCGAGTAACCTTCAAGCGCAATCTGACCCAGGTTCCAATCAAGGTTTCCAACTCGTGCTAGTGATTGATCCTACGTTCATCCCGTGGATTCCTCCTTGGGCAACTTATCCAATTGCGGAGGTAAGAAGTGGCCTCCTTGGGGGCTCAAGCGGTGAGTTGGGCCTGCTAAAGATCCGACAATTTCCCTCCTTGTATGGATCCATGCGCGGCTTCGGATATACCTAATGAGGCCTTTTATAGGTTACACTGCCGAGCACTCCGCCTATTTGGAAAGTCCTTGGCCACCAGTGAATTTCCTACGATTTTGGTACCTTCGGCCTTGACTCAACTGGATGTATTGGGGGAGGACTGAGGGCTTTTGGTGTTCCGCAACTTGAACGAGGCGATGGACTGTGGCCATTGCCAGGTAAAAGGATTCCTTGTATATATGTAGTGATTTATCTTTTTAGATTTGGGCTAAATGTTTCCTCTATGCAGGCAACAGTTTCTGTCATGGGGAATTGTACTCTTGTTGAGCGCTTGTACGAAGAACTGGAGCGAGCAAGCTCTAAGAGATGTCATTTTGAGAGGGAACCATCCACCGAGGTAATGCAGGAGGAGTGTTTGGAAGAGTGTTTTGGTGACTCCATCTTTGGGTGAGTGTAGGTAGAATTCGTAGACTTAGCGGGGAAGTAGCACTGGGAAGTTCTTATAGGATATTTGGAGAGAGACGGCGCATAATTCGACTGGACCCTAATAGGGACGAGGATCCCCAGGAGTTTTTCCTTCTATTTCCATAATCTTTTCCTGACGTGGTGCATGAGCCTCTAGAAGAATATATGGGTGAATGGATGAAAATTGTAAACAATAGAACATAACTTCTTTATTCTTTGGTAGTACTCTAACTGTTGTATCGCCTTTTGCTTTGTTTTGGTAGCTCGTCATCTATTGCAAAAAAGAATGTATAGTTTCGCCTTTGTCCATTCCTTCTGCCAAATCCTTTGTTCGAAATGATCACTTTCGAGACAAGAGTAAAAATCACTCATTCATTCAACTTAATTTTGATCCTATCAAATCCCCGAGTTTGGATAATTGAGATATATTTGTTTAATGACATGCACCCTTGCGACATGGAGTAGAGATAGTTTCCAAAGATGTTTTTGGGTGATCGACCCTAGTTTTATAAGGGACTTCCCCCTTGCGATGAGGATCATACTTCTCTTGTTTTCCTTCCTCGAATTTTACCAGTTCCCTAATTTTGATAGAAATAATTATTAGCTACTCATAATATATTTGCCCCTCCGTTATTGAACTCGAGAGTATGCCCTGGGCACAAGGGGATGTTGTTCAGTTCCATCATCGGTTATTGAACTCATGAAATACCTCGAACACGAGGGCATGTTGCATTTGTTCCCATTTGTTAGTGAACTCAAGTGTTCTTCTCGGGAATGAGGGGGTATTGCTCAGTTTTGGCCTTTATTATTGAACCTGTGGAACACCTCGAGCACGAGTGGGTATTGTACTTTTTCCTCCGAGGAGCTTGACAACCTCCTCATACCCGGTGCAAGGAGCATGATGCCTCCGTTGCATGAGTTTTCCCATTTCTCTTGTGGGGAGATTGGTGTTAACCTCCCTGTTTATTTGTTCTTTTTGCGCAGAGGAGCTGTATCAACCTCCCAGCATCTTTTTCTTCTTTGTGAGGGGACCCTTGATCCATCTCGAGCGGGGTTTGTATGTCGGTCCTCGCGGGGACTCTTATGGTATTTTCCCAAGGCGTTTCACTCGCGATATTCACTCAGAATGAGGGTTACTCCTATGTTGTCGCTTCCCCTCCAAATAACGCTTGCAAAGTTGCAGCATTTATAGATGTAGGTAGTGAGGATACAAGGTGGGCAGGGAGGTCCCGGTCGTCCCTTTCATCGATAGGGTCAAGAAGGTTGCTATCTTTCTTTGAACGCTAGCGTACCACCAAAAAAATAGGGTCCTGCAGACAGATTTCCAACGGAGTGGCCAGACAATCAGCCAGGTATTCCATCAGGTCCTACGCGCAGTTCTTAACCTGCGGCGCTGGTTGCTTGTTTCCCCACTTCCAGTAGATTCCACATCCTCAGATAAGCGGTGTAAGTCGTTCCAGGTGTGACTTTCATCTTTTTAAATACCATTACATATCTCCACACAATTTTTTAATGGTAGGTCTAACTTTCCAGGGTTGCGTTGGTGCATTGGACGACACTTACATTCCGGTGCACATCCAATTAGAGGACCAGCCACGCTATCGTACGAGGAAGGGTCACTTGGCCACCAATGTACTTGGAGTCTGTGATACGCAAGGGTGTTTTATATACGTACTTGTCGATTGGGAGGGATCAACGGCAAACGTCCGTGTACTCCGGGATGCTCTTACAAGGCCGAATGTGCTCCGTGTGCAAAATGGTATGATTTGACGCTATTTTCTTGAGTATAAAAGCTACCTTAAATGAATTTTTTTTGATTTGTTATTGCAGGGACGTACTACTTGTGTGACAGTGGCTACATGCATAGCGATGGTTTCCTCACCACGTACAGATAGACAAGATGTGGAGTGTTGCGAACTGAAGATCGGAAAACTACAAGGAGTTATTCAACCTTCGTCACTCTTCAGCATGCAATGTTATCAAACGGGCATTTGGTATTATGAAAAAGCGATTCGCAATTCTACGGAGACCTGCTTACCACCACATTAACACACGGTCCGACATTGTGCTAGCTTGTGCTTTGCTACACAACTTCATCATCCAAGTCACCTCTTCTGACCCATTGTTGGAGCAAGCTACTACACCCTTGGCGGATGAGCGTAATCAAGATACACATGTAGTAGATGATACCATTCAAACTATTGACGCATCTCTGGGGTGGATTCAATTTAGGAATAATTTAGCACACAACCTCTGCGTTGCGCACAGAGGCCATGATACCATTCAAATTTGGCTTCTTCTCCTGTACGAGTTTTGCATTTGGATAGACGTTCAGTCAATGCTTTGCAATTTTGTAACCTCCACCCTGGAAAGGATCAGACCCAAGGTGAACAGATTCCTGTATTCTCGAAAATATGCCAAAATTGGACCCGTGATAGGGTTGAATGCAGTGCCATCATGATGGGGTTGAATGAGAATCTTTCAAAGAACATATGACCTTGAGAGTGCACCAATGGTCATTGCGAGTGTGATTTATTGTTCAGACTTGGAGCAAGATAATTTCAAAGATGAACAACCTTTCAGGTTTACAATGAATTTGTGTCCTGTTTTGAGCATTATTTATGTGGATGATCCTTACGATTTATTGGAGAAGGTCAATCGCAAAATCAAAATTCTAGGGTGAATTCTTTTTAAGAAATAGGGAATGATACGACCTTCAATAGAAATTCCGATCTTATTACCAGTTTATGCAAAGTATTCTAATTCACATGAAGATTTGGATTTGAGGATGAATCCTTCCCAGGAAGAAGGGGATGATGTGAATGTTGGAGGCCTAAGACGAATTTGGATTCTTGCATGGTTTAAAGTAATTGGAACTTATACTGTGAATTACAGCAAACCAGATCGTGATATATGGATTTTGGAAGAGACTGCTCTTGTTTAGCCTGTTCGCCATTGTTTAGCCTGTTTAGCATCAGATAGTCCATATCTGTAGGAATTCATGAATTCATTGACCAATAGGCAGATTCCTGGATACAATTAGTATAGCTCGATCATGACATAAGAGTCTACAGCATCCATTAACTTTAAGATGGCCTTTTTGCCAATTTCTTCATTTTTACCCTCTAATGCAAACAGAGTCGATCCACGGACAATTGGAATGTCATCCCTTGGAAACTTGTAAATGCTAAGCAATTATGCGATATAGGAAATTTCAGTCTCTCAGCTGGCCTTTATCCAAGCCGTTTGAAAATGTTTACATACCCCGCAGTTCCATTTCCACAAGTTCAAGTAACTCTGGGTCACAACAACATCAACCTTATTAAGGAAGCATACAAGTGATGGCACACCAACCAGAAGAAAGGAAAGTGTAAGATCTCCGAAAGCTATACTACGTGTCATGATGCAAAATTCGTGCGGAAACATAAATATAAGTGTGTGTTAAGCATACATAACAAAAATTTCAGAGATCTTTTGACCAAGGATCTTTGCTAATTTACAC